>MU225466.1:2421353-2435058 GCA_018584345.1 Thuja plicata | reverse complement strand
TCAATGCTCATTCATCATTAGTTCAAAACTTCAAAGTTCAAACATATAATGATAATAATAAGAAGTTAGAAGCGTGATTCTCATAAAATGATAAATCCATAATTGTCAGTATATGATTATATCATATCCATACTTTGTAAAAGTCTCAAAATGCCATTACATGCTGAAAATTTAAAAAAAAAAGACAAAAAGTGGGCCCGTTTTTTACGCCCAGAATCTTGGATTCCTGTGGATCCTTCTGGTTTCCTGCGGATCCTCCTGGATTCCTCCTAGATTCCAGCAGGGTTCCGGAATGGAATCTGGATTCCCTGTGGATTCCTCCACTGAGGAATCCACAGGGAATCTGGATTCCATTCCAGAATTCGGGAGGAATCCAGGAGGAATCTGGATCCGAGAAGTACCAGAACCAGGATCCAAGCCTCAGCAGAGGAATCCAGTAACTTAGGTTGTATTGTGATGCATGACTTTCACAAGTTCTGTCTTTGACAAGCCACATAAGATTGCCTTCATGGATTTTGCATTATTTTCAAAAGCCTTCTTCCCATTAGCATCCATTAGAGGAGTTGGAGGAATTGTATAACCAATCTTCATCCCAAATATCAAAACCAATAGACATTAGATAAGTACCCATTCGAACACTCCAAAATGCATAGTTGGAGCCATCAATAAAGGAGCTCTATTCATAGCAAGACCTTCATGAGAATCCATGTGTGCAATCAGGATCAACCTCCAAGCATTTAAGCTCTATTTTTGAAGGCACCCCGCTCCGATACCAATTGAAGGGCACACAAAAAATACTGAGAGGAGGGGGGAGAATCAGTATTTCAAAACTTTTTAAAAATTTTAACAGCATGAAACCACATAAAACATAATGAGAGCAACCATAAAGATGCATATACCAGATTTCTCGTGGAAAATCCTTTCAGGTAAAAAACCACGGCATACAATAGCTTTTAGTAACATAAATGGGCACCAATCCATATTACAAAAGCAAGCACCAACCCTCTTCGAAGCACCAACTCCAGTCAGCCAAGGCACCAACCCAAAATACACTAATATCATGTATTTTGTTTTCACAAAAATCTCTACTTTGTCTTTACCCAGCTCCTTCAATTTCACCAACCTGAAAAAATTCAACCTCATATGGCTCCGCAAGGAGATACAAAGTATTACTAATATCTTCAAAAACTTTATCTTCAAATTCACCTCAAACATACTGCATATGGCTCAGGGAGTTATGTATGTGGCATCAAAAAGAAACAAATATCATCTCATACATCCACAACCAGCTTCTCATAATTAATTAAATTTATATATGCAGTCCCACTACAAAGGTTTGACAACAATAATACCCGCACTCAAGAACTAATAAAGTATCCTCATATTTTTCATCCATCATACTCTCATCATACTCGACCAGAACATCATGTATTTCAAAACATACTACACTCCATCAAAAAATACCTCCCAGTCACAGCCAAAGAAGTTATCACACAACATCATTGCACACTATCAAAATAAATCTGCAGCTAGGTATATAATCTATTAGACCCCATGGTTTCTTCCCAAAAACGATTCTCACTGCATAGAAAAGAATAGTCATCGCTGTATTCTAAAACCCCATATGCAGCATACATCCACTCTCTCATAAAGACAACTCCCATTTTAAAAAACTCAATTGCTAATAAAAACGCCTTCTTAACTCAGCCTCTTACTCAACTCAAAACGTCCAAGTATTATCATGCATCGACTCATTAACATCTCAAGAGAAACGCTCTGCTTGGGAATAATACTTCACAGAAATAACACACTGCTCTGTTTATTTCAGAATTACAAAAAACAGCTCATTAATATCGCTGCCCAGCAGACTGATACATAGACTTTTTCAAACCACAGTCATAAAGAATAATAAATGCATGTGCATGCCAAGCACACAGCTGAGAAACTCTACACAATAGAAACTATAGCAGAGATATTTACACTCGTCTCCTCACATTATCCTTGGCTCGCAACTCTCCCATTAATACACACGTCTCATCCAAAAACATGCCCAGCCTTTGCAAGAATAGTCAACACCCCTTGTTAGTCGACTTTTATCATATTACAATCCATTTATTTGAAATTGACTGGATCATGCAGAAACTTGTCTGATTTGCTGACTCAGCGTTATTTTAATTGTTGTTTTGTCTCCTTGTTGCTTTCAATTTCATCGCTCCCTTCTATATTATTTCTGACATTATTTCAGCACTGCTCTTTTTCCTTGAAATCTCTTTTCAAAGAAGTCGACCCTTAGATTATTTAAATGCTGACATGGCATATTAATCTAACAAGTGGACAAGCAAGCAGCAGATGTAGACACACAACTAGCTTAAGCACCTCAAGCACGTCAAGCAGCTCAATCCAATTCTTTGAAATTTAAACGACCTTAATCTACAACCTTTGACATCAATGACAACATATTCAACAAACATTACATTAGAAGACCAAATGATCAAATATGTCTAAAATCCAAACACACGTCATATGCTACTCAAACTGACTAGACATCTATTCATGTGTTGAAGAATTGAGTCAAGTTGACGAAGCTATAAATACAAAATAGTTATGAGATAAAAACAAATATTACAAAAGATCACCAACAGCAGATTGCATAAAGCAATCCATATATCGATATCTCCATAAGAGCGATTTGTTATATCAAACAATATGATTATGAGATGGCTACGATCTGTCTAGATCCATCAAACAAACTTTAATGACAGCATTTCCATAATCACTGCCCAAAAGGAAGACGCTAAAGATAATTAACTAATCATCGGTACCGTTAGTTATTTCACATGAGGTAAGATTTGATATTAGGTTGCAACCCCTCATACTTGTGTCTCTTTGTGGTGTATTAAAGAGACATCCACATCCTTCAAAAGATCATCAATAAATAAATCGGATCATTCTATATATTACAGTCTCAAGTGGAGTTAATCCACCATTGAAAAGAAACAATAATTGCATGTGCAAATAGCCTCAATCTGAGACAGCCATATAGCAAGAACATTGCATAAGCAATAAAGATACATATCAGGGACAGTGATAAACAACTTCAGATGAGCCATCGAATCAATTATCATTTGAATCAGAATTGATCATCGCTTCACAAGATACATTGGCAGACAAGCGATAAAGATAATAATTCAAGGTCTTTCAGACCAATCAGCAGCAGACTAATCGCATACTCATAAAGATAAGAGATCAAAAACAGCGACCAGAAAATTACTTTTAGATCAATATAAACTTCTATATTTGATCAAATACTATACAGCAATAATATTCATCCATTTCTTTTCACATAGTGATTGATATTTAGATCAATACAATCTTTATTATGTCAAATCTCTTATCATATTCAGATCGGTATAAGACATATGATCTCATATATATGTAGATCGATCTTTGTTTCATCGGCATTTATCTTGCATAAGCATTTGGAATATAAAATCAATCTTTGTTGATCAATGGCAATCTCCATCATATTTCAATTATACCATTATCAAATATCATATCAGAATTATTGTTTGGCAATATAACTCTTGCATAACATCGAGATAGCAGATATTTACATTGATCAATCTCTCCTTTGTCTAGTTCGTAGAAAATAAGGCTATTGATACTTACACATTTGTAAATCGTATTCGATATGCAATGTCCCTTCCTTAAACCGTTCAGCAGATAGCAGAGGATTGGCCTATAACTTGGGTTTCCGTAGGTCAGCAGTATGGATAGGAGACCCGTCTAGAGGGTTGTGGAGCTACGCAAGGGCTTTATGAGCCGTTTTGGGCAGTTTGGGAATATCCTAAATTTTTGGAGGGATTCCTACTTTTTAGGGATTGACTGGGAGTTGATCGGAACGCATCAGGAGACCTCTAGGATCATTTTGGAGACTTTGGTTGTAGTTCCTATTTTTTAATAAGGATCCCTTTTTTTAGGGGAGACTGTCAGTTCGCCTACAACATTCAAGTATCATCCTTTGACTGGTGGCATCAGTCAGATTTCAATTTGGAGTCCAGATGATCAATTTATGGATAAATTAGAAATAATAAAATTATTTCCTAAGTTTGATTTAAATAAAATAATAATAAAGTGATTTAATCTAGTCACTTTATATTATAATAAAATATAATAAAAGGGCCCATGGCACATTTGCCTAGGAAATGGAGTTATAAGTTATATTTAAAAAGGGGGCCATTTTTATAATGACAAATAAGGCCTCTTGTGGTTTGAATCCCTAGGAGAGGAATAAAATAAAATAAAATATTATAAAGTTCATTAAAAATAAATGCTTAGAAACCCTAAAAGTTTGAACTTCATGGAGAAAGAGGGAAAAGAGATAAAAAAAGAGTTTGTGGCAGCCATTATTTAGCATCCCGGGTTATTATTTTCACATCAGCTATTGAAGTTTGAGCTCTGAGAAGGGTTTGAGCAGCAATCAGGCTTCCAGGAACGAAAACTCTTGGAAGTGGAGGAAGTTGGACGAAACCCAAGCTTACCTAGTGTCAGTTTTCATCACAAATCAGAACTATTATCAGAGAGCCGTTGAATTATTGAGAAGTAATCTTGAACCAGAATTGTGGAGGGCAGTTAGAGCGATCAGAATTGCAGATCTGAGAGTTGGCAAGAGATTTACGGTATTTCTTTTATTCGTATCCTAGCTGTACAGCAGCATTGAGTGACAGGGTTT
The DNA here is from genome assembly GCA_018584345.1 of Thuja plicata. Lineage (NCBI taxonomy): Eukaryota > Viridiplantae > Streptophyta > Pinopsida > Cupressales > Cupressaceae > Thuja > Thuja plicata. Next base: position 2,430,326 of record MU225466.1, on the reverse strand, counting down.
CAGTTTGGCATCAATCTCAGAGAAGTATATCATTACACCAGACTGGTTAGTACAGAAATTTTATATCAGACATCAGATCTGTGTTTTTATGGAAAACTTCGCACCTTCCAGGCTTCCAGTTCACAGCCGTACCACTCTTAGGCTGAAGCCACATCCCTCCAGGTTGGTTGTCAGGGTTTGGAGGAATAATTCAGGTCAATCCAGAATTAAAGCTGGATCAGACTCCTCAGTTTTGAACAGCAGATACAGATCAGAGGTGAAGAAATTAATTGTTGTCATTATATTGGCTGGTGAAACAAGCTCCAAGTCGTACAGCCCTAGCACGGGTATGTAATTCATTGTTTTGCAAAATAAAAATCCGAATTACCTCCTTTAGTGTGTCTCTAATTTGCAACTTAGTTTATTTCAGTTATTTTTGTCAAATTTCAATCTTTGCATTCTACATATCCCAAAAAATACAAAAAAAAATCAGAAAACTTGAAAAAAACAAAAATAATCAGAAATTGCAAAATACCAAAAACATTCAGCAAACTTGGAAAAAATTCAAACAAAATCAGAATTTCAGTTCAAATCCAGTTGGGGATCTTTCAGCAATACATACAATTATAGCAAATAAAAGAAGTGCGTGCACGCCGTAGATGGAAAGAAATCTCTTACAATTCAAGAAATTAGCCAAAACCCTAAAAAAATCATATTAGGGGACATTACAAGTCACCTTGAGACAGATAAACAAAGAATTCCGGCATCACAAGATTGGAAGGGACAGCTATAGGTCACAAAAGAGAGAATGGAAAGAAAAAAGTCAAAAAAGTCAACCAAAACCTAAAATTCAGAGGAGGATAAAGACAAGCAGACGAGGAAAATATTTGAGGAAGCAATGCCAAGCAAAGAACCAATGAAACTAATGGATGGTGCTGAAGATGTGGAGAGGACTCTATGACTGTGAATGGTGGAATGACAAAGCTAAACATGCCAAGATGATAGCTTCTCAAGAAAGAGAGATTGCAGAAAATCAAGCAAAGGCATGGACACTTGGATGAACAAGAGATGAGTTTTCAGACTAAGTACTGTGATTCAAATATTGCATCAAGAGTTCCACACCCACACTCACCTAGTCAAAGATCTCAACAAATAGCATTGAAGGCCTTGGAGGATGAGGTACCCAAGATAGCAAGCAAGAATAGATCGGCAGCTAGAAGTCACGAGGCCCTAGATCTATAAAAGCAAGAAAAAGATAAGTTGATAGATGGTCAGAAAACCTTACAAGCAGAAAATCAAGATTAGTAACCAAACACTTCGAGGAACCAGAAGACAAAGGAATAAATGATGAGATTAAAGAATTGGACAACATAGATGAGGCCTATGACTTGAATCATTGTCTAGACAAATCAGATGATGGAAGTTTGGAAAACGATAGGTTTGGTTTTGGAAACAAGGATAACTTTCAGCTTATTAATAATCCCTTGTTTGAGGTTGAAGCTAATGTGACCTATGATAATCCATATTTAAGAGTTGGATAAAGTAGCCACTCTGGAATCATGAGATAAGATTGAAGACGATCATAAAACCTGGAACCCCAGTGCATTTCCTATCAAGTGTGGAAACAAGCTTGGAGTAGTGAGACGAACCATAGTGATGCTATCACCAATCGCTCACCAATCAAATTACGAGAGATTACAGTTCGGTCGGGTCAATGAAGAGAATTCCTTCTTTTGATCAACGATTGAATGTTGAATGTTTAAGCTTGGTTGAAAGAAGGGTGACACTTCAACAATATCTATACCTCCTATACAAAATAGTTATTGTTACCATTATTTTTCCTTGACGATGACATTAGTTTATGTCCAAGTGGTTGTTAAACAGGAACCATTGCTAGATTTATGGGAGCTAATTTTGAGATCCTACTAGTACCATTCAGATTTTCACCTCCACCAAAGTGAACAATAATTCCTACCAACATTCTAGGATATTGCTATACAATTCTTCCTATAACATTGTGATGGTTGCAATAGATTGGAAAACATGGAATTTTCCTCTTGAAAGATTGAGAGAATATTGGTTGAACAATTTTCTTTTTCCATAAATCAGTATTGATTCTCTGGGTTTTGACAATGAACACTTCTTAGGGTTCCAGAAGAGGCGGAGACAGTTCGGGTATGAGAATCAGATTCGTGAAATCAGAGTGGCACAACATCAATATCATGGTTCTTTTCTCAGACTAACTTGGAATGCTGGAATCGTTTGGAATTCAATAGTCGTTGATGATTTTGGAAACTTAGTGTTAAAGTTTGAGATCGTCCAATAATGTGTTTCAAAGGAGCTCGTACAACATTGGATTGTTCTTAAGGGAAAAACCAACCTGATAAAGGAAAGAATGGGAATAAAGAGGAGAAAGAGGCAGTGAATGAGGAAGCCGAGAAGGTCCAAAGTGATAAAATCTACATTGACCTTGAGGAGGATACCCAGAAAGACAGCAACAAAATCCCAACTCTGCCTGAGAGCCCGAAGGCTGATAAAGAGGAGAATAATAATCCGAACCAGAGGAGTATGGAAGAAGAGCTGTGGGACAAAGATTTCAAAGTGAAAAGAGAAGTTAACATCACTCAGCTCCAAGCGGCTAGGAACAAGGCTATGTATGGTTTCAACATCGACAAATGGATTCATGATGACATTAAGTAACTTCAGACCAACTTTAAGAACTTTGAAGACAGAAACTCTTTGCTGGAAGAAACAGTGGACAAGATGAGAAATGATGCGGTCATGTATCAGCAAGGGAAGGATGTTTTTGAAAAGGTTAAAAACAATAATACTACTCTGGAAGAAAAGCTTAGTGCAATGATTGACAACAAAATGAAAAAAAGCACTGAAAAAACAAACAACAATATCATGCTCAGAAAGCTGACTAAGATTATAAAAGCGGGAATGCAATCTTCTGTTGACAATTTGAAAGCGCTTCATGCCCTGCTGGAAGGGAACTATAATGAAAAAGCTAAACAGGAGGAAGATGGAAATCAGGAGACTCCTACTTCAGGCCCAGGGACCAGAACTAGATCTACCACCAAAAAGATGACTGAGGTCCAAAGCAAAGACATTACCAATTTGAGGGTCTCGATTCAAAGTATGGAATCTCAGATGGATGAGATTCAAACAATGGAAAGCTAGATGGATGATGCTGAGAAGTGATTCGGCTTTGCTGGTTTGTTATTTTTGCTGGGAGTTTCATCGTTCCTGTTTTGCTGGAAGATTTTCGTAGCAGCTTTTTGTTTTTTAGTGCTCTTAACTATGTAATCAGGGGTCGTGCCCTTTTTTGGTTCTCTGTCTGTTGTTGGGACAGAATATTGTTTTGTTGGTCCTAGTTGCATATCTTTTCTCTCTTTGTTAAAGGGTTTCGGGGCCCCTTCAAAACCTGTTGTTACCTTAATCAAAAACATTGGATTGTTCTTCCTATTGGTGGTCTTCAAGACATCACTTTCACTAGTGTCCAATAGGACTACGTTATGAGAAAATGGCGCTACACACCTTCAGACCCAGGGATTTGTATGATGGGTAGATTACATAAATTGCTTCGTAGTATGACAAATATTGACAAGCTTTATGAGTTCAATGACAACAACATGAAGCAACAGATGTGTTTGGCTTTCGACTGACTTATTTGGGACTCTGGTATCAACATGATGGTTCAAGGTTGCTTGTGGGAAAGCAATTCTAGGAAAGGGAGACTGAAAAGACCCTCTCGCTTAAAAGTATGAAACGATAATTCAATAATACCATATTAGGTGCATCTAAGGGAAAAGACTTGCTCAAGGAGAAAAGAAGCCATTCAATCAAGGTAACAATAATATTATATTTAAGTAATTATTTACTAAATGATTAGCACTCCATTCTTAGAGGGATGCCATTCGTAGAAGGCACAGTTACAAGGAGTTAAGTTTGTAAGTAAATGAATTAAAGATAACCATTACCAAGCTGTTAAGATGAAGAGAAGTGACCACTAAGGGAGATCAGGGCAAGCGAAAAGGTATAACTATTGAAGAACATTCCATTGAAGAGATGTGACTTTTAATACTATGTCCATCAAATGGATACTAAGGGGAGAAGTTGTGGATTCATCAAAAGATATGGCAGATTTTGTTATTTGAATATTGGAACTTAGACTAGGAAGTGCTCATAAGAAGCCTTCGAAGAGCCAAGAGGGGATAGTATACCATCTGCTAGGCTAGGGATGCACACACTTAGAGTCTAATAATCAGTAAAGGCATCAAACAAACCGCAGGGTTATAAAGCAAATATTCAGAAAGAGCAATCAGAAATAAAGACCTTATTGCTTTCATATACGATCAGATCCCTAATTAGTAATTACTAAACACAGAATTATAAGGATACAATTCGGAAACAGCTATCATACATTTTTCTCTATGCATTCCTATATAAGGGCAGATCACTTATCTCATATACAAATATACATCTTTTCTTATCCGTCACAGTTATATTTGCATTGAGGAAATCCTATCATTGGATAACCAAAGATATATAAGATCTATATTCTTATCTGACTTTCTTTCTTGGAGCAAGATTCCAAAATTCCTATCAGATCCTTAACTACTCGAACGCATGATTATCAAGACAGTATTCAGGGAGAACGAACACACTAATACAAGGATCATAATCTGTATTCCTTCACACAAAAAGTCAGCTACAGATCAGGAATTCAGTCAATATTATTATAATTGGAAGGAATTCACCTAGCACATCCAACATAGCAAATAGCCCTTAGTAGACTTATTGCATCAGATATTTGTATCATAAATTAATCATTCTTGCATAAAGGGAATTACATTATCTTCATTTTGATGCATGCATTTAAGGTTGCTCATTGACAAGTATCTTGTTAATCTCATTAAAGTTATACTTGAATTTCCTAAAGGATTGTGGGAATCATATATGTCAATCTCTCAATCAAACAATCCCAATCAAGACCTTAAAACGTTAATCGCAATTGGCGCTTTGTGCAAATAAGTTGACAACATAACCTATCCAATAATAGGCGAAAATCCTAAAAGGACCCACAAGGGTTATTACATGCAGCCACTTCATCTCGTTAATCAAATGTAATGACCCTAACCGGCCATTTCCCTCGATTTCACAAATATTTCTCAACAGATTTTAAACAAATACATTCATGCAATAAACTATGGAATTCAACAATAATTAACCAACATTTCATATTCCACTAAAACCCTCAGCAACATTGTTGCATTATAAAATAACAATGGGATTTCTCACAATCCAAATCTGAACTCAACATGCAGCAGAATAACAATTAACAGAAAAGAACCTGTGAATACAAAGGCGAACTCTGATGTGAATCCACACCAGAGACGAGCTGGGGCTACGTCCAATCCTCCTCTGAGCCAAAAGGGTTTCCGTCCAGAAGGCTGAATTCGAAAGCTGAAGCTTCCTGATATCTCCAAGAGATAAAATATCATATCATAAAACTGAGCATGACCAAATGAGCCTTCAATCCTTCTTTTAAAGCAAATGGTTGTGACTCTTCAATTTCCCCTCTCTGTCCTTTCATATTCTCACTTAAAGTCACCTTTTAAATAAATATAACCATTGGTTATAAAGTGACAAATAAAATAAAGTAAGGAATCTTCTGGCATTAAAACGGAAGACCAAACAAACTCGGATGGAGACGTGTGATAGCTTGCCGGAAAGCTCTCGGCGAGACGCTCTGAGTCCACTACTGAAATGCCAGGTACACTAAGTTCTTCCTACTTACTATAAATAGTAAGCATCCTAGAAACCCTGCGGAAACTGATCCGATTGGCCTGAAACTGGAAACACCTAGGCCAAACACCCCTCTGATCCTCTACCAGACCTTGGTTAGCCCACCGGACCATGATGAAAGGCTAACTATAAGGCACAAAATTAATGTGCCCCGACAAGGGGACATTACAAATCATCCCTTCCCGGAGATTGCTTGCCCTCAAGCAATCAGTACCTGCATGCTGCGATCGTAATACCTGGATCCCAAACCAACCTCAGGGAAACTGCTCCACCAACCTGTCGTGTGAAACTGAAACAAATATTATGCCCTGACTTGTGAAGCCATTCATACAGCAACCAAACAACAACCAGTCTAATGTCAAGATCCCAAATCACTACAGGATCAGTCATACCAAACTGCCCTGTGTCGCCATCATCTGTGAGAAAGTCCTCGACCCAACTGAGAACCTCACTCCAACTGAGGGTACTGGCACCGCTACGGTCAGATGCAGGGAGGAACCAAACCTCACACCAATTGACTCCCTGAACAAATACTAACCGCAAGTATGTCCCTCCTAGATCCCATAAGCAAAAGGGCCATCCATCTCCCCAGCTGGCTGAAATATCTAGATGCTCGATGCTCCTACTGAGTGGATCACCAGAACTGCCAACTGCCATAACACTGCCCCTCTGATTTGTCGCCCTAACTGGAGACTGTACTGAAGAGGCAAGATATGCAGATTGTCGAACAAGGCTTCCATCTGCAAGCGAGGAAGCATACCAAACCAATCACTCACCCCACACCTCTGCAATAATCGAAAAAGGAAGTTCTCCGTAGGTGGGCTGAATGAAAAACCCCATGCATCCCATATAATGTGGCCAACAAGCGATGCACTAACCAACTCTTCTGGAAATCCTGAATCAGCATAAGGATTCCATAATTGTCTCTCAATACCCGGCGTCATACAGTGTACACCTTGGTGTAAAAAATTCACCCCAACAAGCATAATCATCATACCAAGCTCAATAACCCTGTACTGAATAAGCTCTACCCCAACATCATCATCATGCCTAAAATATGTGGTGATAGAATTACCATAAGCACTGGATGAATCAGTATGATAGTGTAGAGGAGTTGCGGCTGTGTGGAAAGGCACATCACCCATCACGCCACAAGACATAACTGCCCATCCTGGACTGCTGGTGTAAAAACTATACTGCATAGCAACTGAGCTCATTCCACTACTGCAACCTGGTGACCAAGATTCACCTCTAACAGCTGACCCTGGGTCCCAAATTTTGTAATCGACCTCATCCTCGTCATGGGGATAGGGAATACCTTCCTCATCTAGCTCGAAGAAAGGATTATCAAATATCAAATCAGCATCCATCTCGAACAAGAGATTGTCGATCGCCTGAAAGTTATCCAACTCATAAAGAAACTCTGGATGATCCAAAGCTCTTTTGGGACAGCTATCCAAGTCATAGGTCTGTTGTATGCTATCAAGTTCCTGAATCACCTCCTGAAAGAATTCAGACCTCTCCCTGTCATCTTGTTCCCTATACTGACTAGAGGTAACAATCTGATTTCTTGCTTCCTGAAGAGCAAGACGTGTGTGCTCCAATGTTTCCTGAGCAATGTTAAGCTCTCTATTGAGCATATTAACCTCGTCATCTTTTCCTCTCAACTGCTCACCATAATTTTCTGCAACTTGTAACAAGTAGTCGCGATCTGACAGTAAGCATAAATATTCTGATTTGGAAACTTCAAATGTTGTTTTGACCTCTTGTAAATCTGCAAAATAAGACCCAATCCTTATACCCCCTTGTCCTGTCTCCCTCTGAACCTTCCTGTAAAGATCCTCAATGATCTGGTGAGTGTTATCAAGGTGAACAAGGGCTGCAGTAATCGCATAGTTATTGACTTTCAGCCGGCTCATTAAGGTATGCTCCCCATTATTGTCATTTTGGGAGGCATTATCTAACAAGTCATTCAATTCAGCATTATACATAAGTGAGGCGCTGCTAAAGAAGTCACATGACTCCTCATTACCTGAATTGTTAAAGATATCCAACTGGTGGTCGTGATCTTTAACCATATCTGTTCCATCTTCTCTTTGATCAAGCGAAAGCTGAGAAACAATAGAAGTTGCTTGCTCTTCTCTAGCAAACCATTCTGTAACCTCTATTGCCTCTTCTTTAGCCTCTCCTTGCATTGATTCAATATTTGAGTTACAACTTCTTGTTTTGATGTCAACCTCATAAGGCCCTTTTTCAATAACTGGTTTAGTTTTTAGTTCACTTATAGGTTGAGTAATGATAGCTGGAAACTCTTCATAAAAATTTTTGCACCTGTCTTGTGCAAGTAGATCTCGAGCCAAATCCTGACACTGCTTCCTTTCCATTAAAGTTTTGCGTTGAAACTTTGGATGAAAGTCCAAGTAGTTAGAGAAGGTTAAATCTCTTTGAACTTGCGGAAGAAGTGTGTTGTACTCATCATATATGCTGACAATTTCAGTCCTTTTATCCGGTTGTGGAAACTGGGCTAACTGTTGCTGCACTTTAGCAAGATCCTTCCAAACTTGTGTGCTGCTGAACAATCCTGCCATTAAGACCTATCCTGCTGTTTAAACTGAGGATCAATTCCAATTGTGACAACCTTGGCCAAAACTGTTTTATGCTACCCACACCGATCTGAAAGTACAACAATATAAGAACACCTTCAAGGTCTGCCCAAAACCTGGTGGAATTGTTATGTCATTTTGTCAACCAATTGGCAAGGAGAGTATTGGAATTCTGATTTTTTTTTTTATAAGTTTCAGTTCTCTGTAATAATCCCTGCTGTCTAGATCCTGTTAATCTCATATGATAATGTTAACAATTGTTGCTAATGGACTTCCCTACTGATTTATAGTTTGGACTTCGTTTTCACAATTCTGATTTCTGAGTGTGGGTTCTTGTTAAAAGTTTTACTGAATCTGATGTGATGCTTAGTTTTGTTCACTTCACCAATATATGCCCAAAAAGGAGGGATGTGTATACATAAACTAGTATTCCCTAATACTGGATTCATACACTTAACGAAGTACTAGTGCAATAACAATTTCAGCAGTAGTATAATTTTAATTAGAGACACAGCTCTTTAAGCAAGTCAACACTCTCTATTTCCAATACCATTACACATTCAAGCACGCCAATCTGTAC
>MU225466.1:2367102-2415987 GCA_018584345.1 Thuja plicata | reverse complement strand
CTCAATCCACAGGACAAATCCATCCAAGAAATGTCACCACCAGTTGCTGGAACAACACCAAGGCACACTTCCACATTTGCATGACCAGCAAAGGGGTAAGCATGGTCTTCCTCTGCTTCTCTCCCAATGGTTGCTTTACCTTGATGCATGATCCTATAAAAAGGTATGTCAGAAGCATCAACCTGTGCAAATGCAATATACTTACTATCTGGTGACCACCAGAAGCCATTTCTTCTCTCCATCTCTTCCTGTGGCACAGGCAAGTAAGATTGGTGGAGCGCTAAAAGGCACAAGAATTTTCTGTTATCAAAGTAAAACGAGCATAAAATTAAGATAATAACATACCTGGGCAATATATTCAGCAATGCCATGTGTCTGCAGAATATCCAACAAGTCAAAACAAAGATTAAATTGAATCTCTACAGAGCATTCAGTAGTACTGTAGTTGTATATTGGTTAAAGTTCAAGATGCAAGAAACCTGTACGAATGTTGATCCAAATTTTAATAAAGACAGAAAGCATTTTGACATACTATGGCAAAAAAAATACTGATAACTGCATACCAACATTGAGAAAACTGCCCCTAGAGGTTCCCTGTCATCCAGATTTCTACCAACTAGAAAATCAAATGAAGTTGCTATATTACAGAGAAAACACAAATAATAACAAAATAGATTTATAGATATACGGTCTTCAAACTTACCATCACATGGCAAACAGGAGAATCTTAAATCAATATATACTATTGTGGGAGTCAAATTTATATGCCAATTTTTACAACAGATCATCAGGTAATGTTTCAATATCTGAAAGTGGTAACCAGCCAAACTTCTTACTTCTCTCAATTAAAAATGTAAAACTCTTTTCTCCATACATATGATTTAATATTGGAATAAGCCATATGAAAAGTGTGGGACTAAGCTCAGCAACAACAATGGATTAGTATAGGAAAAAATCAATAGATCAAAAATCACCTGATATTAGGATTAGAGGTTAAGAGTCAAGACAGTTTAAACCATGCGCTCATAGTTTTGGAACAGACTATGGAACTGGAGGAACTGAAAGAAACAATATCTGAATTAGAGATTCTTAAGGAGGTTCAGAGATTGGACTCACTGTCGTTTGTGAGATTTCCCTTGGAGCCAACACTGTACCAGACAAAAAGAGATGAATTTAGATCCAAATACATAAGGATCTAAAAGGGTGGGTTGGGTCAATTCATGATCCAAACTCCATTCTCTCTTTCCTTTCATTAAAATTTGTGGCTTTTATTAAACAAAACTTTCAATAAATCAAAGTTGTATCCAAACACGTCATTCTTAATTCCCCCAAGAGGGTTTCCCCAAAGTATCCTTCTATAGAACTCCTGTAAACGTCTTAGAAGGATTTCTTTTGGAAGGGTTCCGGGAAAGTATTCAGTCAAAATAAGCAAATAAAATCTTTCAATTCTGGATAATAATAAAGTAGAGATATCCACAAAATTGCATTTGTTCCAAAACAATTTTTTATGTCAATGTTGAAAGAAGTTTTGTGTCAATTATCTGCAGAAGTGTGTTTTCATTATTTGTTGATTTGATTATTGCCTTTCCAGAGAACAATTTCATATATTTCCCATGTAAGAACCCCTGCTAATTCTGATCCATTGTTTTTTTTTCAATTTTCGATGTTTGACATTTGTCAAACACTTTGCATGCAAGGTCTGATTTCTGATTTCTTGTTTTGTTTTCAATTCCAAATAATGAGGAACATGTAGAAATGTAAATACTAAATACATTAAACATATACATCAAGTTTCTCAATAAAAGTTCACTTTACTGGCATCAGATCAGACCTAATATAGGTCTGATACAATTACAACAGTAGACTAATGTCTCAGATTTGAAGAGTACTACAAATCAAAAATGGACACACACATACCCGGAAGCAAAGATAGAAGCCCAATATTCAGAAGAAGGTACAGTTGTCTCAAATGGTGACCAAAATGACTGATAACAGCAGCAAATATTCTCTGAAGATTTGATATAAAGTGTTGACCTTCAAACCCTAACTGAGCATTGTCCAACTCTCCCAAAATATGCAAACCCTTGTGCCAAAAGAATGCTATAGTTGTGCCATGATCAAAACTGAAACTATCTTCAATTCCTGCCAAACCCTCCAAAGAGATTTCCAATTGAAACTTCCAGCAATCTGATAATGAGTGCAATGGTGAATTCTGGATGAATCCATATCAAAGATGAATTTGGGTTTCCGTCAAAACCACCAAGAAACTTAAAGGGTTTTCGTCCTCAGATTTCCTGTATTGAAAGCTAAGCTCCCAAACTTCTTAGAGAGAAGTAAAATAAACCAAGTATATCAAATGACTTCCTCAAACCCCTTTTTATAATCCTCTCATGAAGTTTCCGAAAACCCTATTTAAAATTCCCACGTTTATAATTTAATATTTAACTTGCATATGGGAATTAATAATAAAGAGACCCCTCATAATTTCTTCATTAATATAAAGTCACTTTAATATCCTTATACCTCCATATGTTGGCACCCCATTTGGCATAATAATTAAATACTTTATGACATTATATATTAAATGCACACTTGACCCCTTACATCCCCTTAAATCATAAATACATTTAATTTAATTAATTATATTAAAGTCAATGTTAGATTAGACATTAATTAATTAAATTAAATCATTAAACTCCTTTCAATTCCAAATATCAAACCAACAATTGATCTTGGCAACTTTTCAGATATAACCATGGTGACCTCTGACCATCCAGATGACTTACCAAAAATAGTAAGTATGGACCCAAATGTCCAAGTGACTTACTAAAAATAGTGTATAAACGGAGCCTGAAAGACCTCCGAAAGGCAAACCACAAATAACCTAATACACTGAGATGGAGAGTACTGAAATAGATGCACAAATGGTCAGCTAAATCGCCCTCAAAGAGCCCCCTGATCACCACATTAGCCTACAGGGGCCACTAATAATAGGCTAACCTTTGACAATAATTGATGCTTAGGAGGCACAAAAATGGGGACATTGCAGTTTGCCCTTCCCAAAGATTGCTTGCCCTCAAGCAATTTGCATCTACATACCAAACCAAATGCTATCTGCACCTATATGCCAATTAGAATACCAGGATCCCATACCAATCTTAGAGAAACTGCGTAGCCAATCTGCTGCATCACTCTAATATAACTGTCATCAACCACACTGTCATGCTGCAACATCCTGGGAAGCATTCCATCCATCACATGAATCCCTAGATCCGAAGTCATCACACTATCACACTCCCTAACCATGTCATTAATGCCAACTATCCATTTAACTCTGAGTGAATCCGCAACAATGTTATGAATGCCCATCAAAGGTGCAAATAAGAATATATCAAACCACAATAGACTGCTGCTATAGTTCAAAACAGCATCAAACAAACTGAAATTTATACCCTTGATGGTGTAAGAATTATCTCCAATGTCATGTGCTGCTAGAACCTCATCACCATGCCAATATCCAACATTGGAGTAATGATCCCAATGATTCCAATCTATCCAAACAACTGTTTTCACCAAAGTACACTCTAAAACTTTCAGAACCAGCAATGTAGGAGAGCCTCCTAACAACAATGATTGAATTGGAACCCAAAAAGCTTTGGCTGGAATACTTATACTCTCAAAACCATCTCCATAGCTTGGAGCATAGATCTGCTGGAACTTACAATTTCCAAGCATATATCAACCCAAAGCAAGTGACTCCATCACATGTGTCTCAACTCTCAAATCCTAACGTCAGGACTGCTTCATACTCCAATAATGCATAATGAGGGAATAGTGTATCAATGGCCTCTCCAAGAGTGTCCACTTGCTCAAACACTCCCGAATCAACAGTGCCCCCATGCATGTACACCCTTTCATAGGGTGGTCCAAAAAAGGTAAGCTCTACCATGTGAGCCTCTAGAGGAGATAACCCCTCAAACTTTCCACGAATGACCAAGGGCTCAACCAAAACTGAATCGCTTATGTCTCCCGCTACATGTGTAGGTATAACACTAGGGGCTGGTCCACCAGGTGTGTGCTCAACTATCTCTTATGTATCTATATCCACCAGGTGTACGCTCAATTGGCTCTCCCTCAAAGGTGACTCATGATCTCCATGATACAAGTTGTGTGTATACTCAATAATTTTAGAATCATACCTGTCCTCAAGCCCCTGCAGATGTGAAAGCTCCTCGTGCTTTACCATCATAAGGGGTTCTCCCCTCAAACCATGAGTGCCACTCTCATCCTCAAGTGGTATGGCATCCGTAGAAGACTGAATTTTTGTTGTGGATGATGATGCTTGAGCCAAGCTCAATTCTTCACAAAGCTCATAAATCTGAATTTTTTATTCTTGAAGGGCCATCTGAGTGTTCTTCAAAGAATCCTAGGTAACCTTAAGCTCATCAGTAAGCTTATCTACCTCCGCTTTTTTCCCATTTAGCGCATCAAAAGAGATCTCACCAAGCATGAAAAGGTGATCTCTATCGGAAAGTAGTTGTAGGTAATTATTCTTCATTACCACTCACGCTTCTCTAAGTGCCTGTAAATCTAAAAGGGAAAGTTCTTCGCCAAGGACCATAAGTATCCCTGAAACCTCCAGCACATTTTTTCCATCAGCTTATGGGTGTCATCAAAATGTTTAATGGCTGCAATAATTTAGTCTTTGTTTACCTTCAATTGTTCTGCCAAATGACAGGATTCCTGAGACCTATCAACCCTATACACATTTTCTGATTTATGATCAACATCTTGCAACATTAAATTGGATTTGTTTTCGAGGTTAATATCAACATCATCAATGCTATTAATGCCATCCTTCGTGTCCAACTGTTTAGATGAAGTGGGAACAACACTATGGTCAAAAGTAGATCCATCCCAAGCAGGACCCACACCATATGTAGGGATCATTTTACCCGTGCCAACATAAGAATCAGCACTCACATTAGATATGGAGTCATCATCATTGGCTGATTGGAAAACATCTTCATATGGGCTATCAATATGCCCATCATATCCACTAGTGTGATCAACCTCGCAGGATAGCTCTACCTCCAAGCTTCCTATGAAGAAACTCGTGCAATCATTACCTAAAATAACATCTTTCCCATGACCATGTGTGTGATATCCCATAATTTCAGAAATAATAAAAGAAACATGTAAATAAGGGCAAGGAAAGAAGCATACCTTGTCTTGTATATATATCTGCATTTCTTGCATTTTTGCATGGCAGTTAGAATAGATTCTATGACTGATGGAGCTTGTCTCTCATCATGACATTCATCCACCATGGAGACACATACCCTGGTGAGATGTACCAATGAGTTCCAGGTACGCACTCGTATATACCATCAGTGTTATGTGAGTTGCATGATGGACCGATGGCTTGATGATCGGTCCGCGACCATCATCATGTGATCACCATCATTATATGCATCACATCTCACATACATGGCCATCCACATGAGTGCATCCATCCATGATATGACATCCCATGCATACTCACATACATGAGACGTCGACATCATACATAGATGCATCCATGTAGACATAACTGTACCATTATTACCTCATTGCATATGCATCCATGACATATTGCATTCAGCATCATATTTACATGCACCTCTATCAGATAATAATGTCGTTGGATGTGTGTATCATCGGGACTGATATTCATGCATCAACAGTACATGATTGGGCATCACTTTCGATTCATGTATCGGATTATACACTTGTACTGTGTTGTATACAAGCCGACGACATTACTAGGCTAACAGATTGAGATTAATCATGTAATCGAATGCACTTAAAGATTCATGATTAGTTATGATATTGTTATCAATAATCATAAATGATTATTGTGAATAATAAATTATATACTTATGATGGGTGACGTCTTTCCACCCGCACCCTTTCATGCCTCAAAGCACATATATATACAAGTCGATCGGCTCATCAAGAAGCAGTGAAGAATAGATATTTTATAAACTTATATTTTCCCTTGTGAAAGCGCTCGGTTATAGAGCATAGAAGGTTGTGATAGCAACCGCTGGTGTAGGCATTTCATTTATATATCAGAGACGACATCTAAATTGTGGAGCATACATCATTAGTGATATATCAGAGACGGCTCATATATCAAAGAAGTTGCATCTACAATTTCAAAATATTAGAGACGACATGTCTCTGCCTAAGATCATTATATCGTCCTGTAATTGCAGCATACATCACATACGAAAGATCAGATACAGCCATGCAGGTTATTGTGCATATATTATATTGTTATATCAGAAACAACAATATTGTAAATTGCATTCTTGGTGCATATTAATGTTCAATTATGCATTTGGAATTACCAGTAATACATATATTTGTATGATCATAATTGAGTTTGTATTCACATTACATTATTTATTGCTTGTTTGATAAATTGAATATTCATTTCAAGGAGGAATTGCACAATTCACGTGGTATCTCATATAATCCAAAAAGGGGACATCACAATGTGTAGGCCGTAAGTCACAAGTAATTGGTCCCTCTTTCTTTTCCATTCTCTCTTCAATGGAAACTTGTAAGTTTTCTTCTTTCAAAGATGTTTCTATTGGCTTCAACTCTTTACTCTTCTCATTCATTTCAGTTTCTCCATCTAATTTGTCTTTAAGACAATATCCCATACTACCTTGATTTTGACTATCCTTTGATTCATCATACTTAGAACCTGTCTTCATGTGGCTGCTCATTATCATCGCTATCCTCTAATTTTATGCCATAGATCTGCTTATCTTCCAAGGTCTGATATACCAAAGGTGATTGTTTGTGACATGAATCCATCGCACATGCTTCACCTTTAACATCCAAATCCTGAATACCAACACTAGGAGACACTCCAACACTGACATCCTCTTGTAAATAAGTTGCCAACTCGTGATCAAGCACGGAAGTATATCTGCTACCACAAAAATCAGAATCATAGTCATGTCTATGTCATGAAACCAACAACCCCAAGTGGTTGATCCTTTCATAGCTCCTCTAGAACCAAACTCCAACATGGTGATTGTGAATTGGTGCACCTGTTTCCAACCTCTGTATGATTCCCACATGATGTTGAATTTCTAATTTCTTTGTGGTCATTTATAGGCTGCATATGACCTTCAAATTGATCATTTTTCTCTCCTTGTTCTTGCACCCTTAGCACTTCTTCTTGCCCATTTCTTTCTCTGCTATCTTTTGATTCTTCTTTCCCTCTTTGTTGGTGATATGAACTTGTAGATACCAAATCATAATCATCCTCATCTAGTATGCCCATAAATTGTGTCAAGGGAAGGAGGTCACGTATCTCCTTAGGAAGAGTGCAACACTTATGGTAGTTGCTCATAATTGCATCATTGGTTGCCTTGGCATGAGACCTCTTACTTGTACTTGTTGATGGAGATGAAACCTTAGAATGCCTAGTTTTCCCTGAATGTACATCATCTGAACACTGCAATTTCTGATTGTTTTGTTATGTTTCTCTTAACTTTGTAGGATCCTTCGTTATTTGCTCCCTGTTGGGCACCTATTCCTTCGATGGTGAAGTAGGAAGGAAAGTAGGTAACAATCTACCATCCTTAATTCTAGCCATTGACGTAATATGCACCTGAAGCAAACTGGTTTCTACCCTCACGCTAGCAGAATCAAAGCTCTGATACCACTATAAGAACCCCTGCTAAACCTGATCCTCTTTTTAACAATTTTGGATGTTTGACATTTTGTCAAACACTTTGCATGCAAGGTCTGATTTCTGATTTCTTGTTTCGTTTTCAATGCCCAATAATGAAGAACATGTAGAAATCCAAATATTGAATGCATGAAACATATACATCAAGTTTCTCAATAAAAGTTCACTTTATTAGAATCAGATCAGAGCTAATATAGGTCTGATACAATTACAACAACAGACTAATGTCTCAGATTTGAAGATTATTACAAATCAAAATGGACACACACATACCCGGAAGCAAAGATAGAAGCCCAATATTCAAAAGAAGGTACGGTTGTCTCAAATGGTGACCAAAATGACTAATAACAACAGAAAATATTCTCTGAAGATCTGATATAAAGTGTTGACCTTCAAACTCTAGCCGAGGATTGTCCAACTCTCTCAAAATATGCAAAACCCTTGTGCCAAAAGAATGCTATAGTTGTGTCATAATCAAAACTGAAACTATCTTCAATTATTGCCAAACCCTCCAAAGAGATTTCCAATTGAAACTTCCCGCAATCTGATAATGAGCGCAATTGTGAATTCTGGATGAATCCACACCAAACATGGATTTGGGTTTCTGTCAAAACCACCGAGAAACTCCAAGGGTTTTCGTCCTCAGATTTCCTGTATTGAAAGCTAAGCTCCCAAACTTCTTAGAGAGAAAAGTAAAATAAACAAAGTATATCAAATGACTTTCTTAAACCCCTTTTTATAATCCTCTCATGAAGTTTCCGAAAACCCTATTTAAAATTCCCACTTTTATAATTTAATATTTAACTTGCATATGGGAATTAATAATAAAGTGACCCCTCATAATTTCTTCATTAATATAAAGTCACTTTAATATCCTTATACCTCCATATGTTGGCACCCCATTTGGCATAATAATTAAATACTTTATGACATTATATATTAAATGCACACTTGACCCCTTACATCCCCTTAAATCATAAATACATTTAATTTAATTAATTATATTAAAGTCAATGTTAGATTAGACTAATTAATTTAATTAAATCATTAAACTCCATCAAATTCCAAATATCAAACCAACAAATTGATCCTGGCAACTTTTCCGATATAACCATGGTGCCCTCTGACCATTCAAATGACTTGCCATAAATAGTATGGACCCAAATGTCCAAGTGACTTACTAAAAATAGTGTATAAAAAATCGCTAGGTAATCGCCGGAATCGCCGGTTTGGCGATTCCATTCAGCCTGGACAATTTTTTATGAACCGCTGAATAGTCTTGCCGTTTTTTGCGCCTGAATCGCCAAATCGGCGATTCATGCCAAAAATCGCCTGAATTGCCATTGCAAATCGGCATGAATCGGTCGCACGACTTGGCATTTAGTTAAGTCAAAAATGTAAAAAAAAATGCATATTTTTTTTAGGTTTCTTTTGGCCTTTCCTCTTTTTATAACCTTAAAGGGACTTCTAATTGCTTAGCATGAGTAGAAGAGAGGAAAAGTGAGAGAGAAGAAGAGAAAAGCAAAACCGCAAGTTTGCAACCAGCAAGAAGGAAGAGCATCAAAGAGATCAAAAATCCATTTGGGGAGGCCATAAGATTGCATTGGGACCATTAAGGAGTCAATAGCAACACTCCTCAACTCATTTGCAAGAGGTAAGTGTTAATTTTTTTTTTGTATGTTAGTGTATTATTCATTTTTTGTTATTTTTTTTTTTGTTTTCATTTGCAAATCTTGAATGTTTTTTAGTTTTGCTAAATTACAAAGTAGGCTTTGCTGTTTTGTTTATTAGTTTGAAATTTTGAGGTTTTACTTGAATTTTTTTAATTGCAGCAGCCTTAACTTTTATTTTCCACAATGGGTAAAAAAGATGAGTGTTGGAAATATACCGAAGACTTTCCTGGAAGAACAAAATTTCAAACAAAATGTATGTTTTGTAAAAATATAAATTCTGGTGGCATTTATAGATTCAAATACCACATTGTTGCCATACCTGGACATGATATGACAATTTGCACTAAACAAACTACTGAGGCAAAACGCACTTGTTTAGTGGCATTAGAAAAAATTTGAACAAGACAAAATAAATAAGAAAAGGCAATTTGAAAGGTTAAGGGCTATTGGCTCCCATGCTCCCACAACCGCATCTGCATCTGCATCTGCATCTGAGTCCGCATCCGTAGGTTGTGTTGGAGAGGGTTCTTCCAGGCCTCCTTTTCATCCTAGTGCTAGTGTTTGTGCTAGTGCTAGTCGTTCTTATACTGAGATTGAGTCCAGCTGCCTATTGCAGCCTAGAGTGCGGAAAAACATATTGGATAGTTACTTTGTGCCCTGCACTACTCCTGGCTCACAACCCACACTTGAGGGCATGGGTTTGAACAAGGAGATTCATGATGCTGCCAGAAAATAAATTTGCAAATTTTGGTACTTTTGCAACATTCCATTTATTGCAACTAGGTAATTGATTATTTTTTATTTGTTTTCTTTAAGTTTGAAGTTAAATTTTAATTATATCTACTTGTTTAATCATAGATTCACTTTACATAATGATTTGTCATCTACATTTTTAATCATAATCTATTTGTGACAAGGCTCCTTATTGGCAAAACATGATAGATGCAGTTGATATTTGTGGTCCGGGGTTTAAAGCCCCAACTGAGGCTAAGTTGAGTGGATACCTTTTAGATGAAATGGTAGAGGATATGAAGGTTGAGCTTGCGGACCACCGAAAGGAGTGGATCGAAAAGGGTTGCACCATCATGACTGATGGTTGGACGGATAAGAGGAATAGAACACTCCTCAATTTTCTTGTTTCATGTGGAGGTGATTGATCATTCTACTTTCCTACATGCATTGTGAATTGTGAATCGTGATTGAATAATTTAAATTTTGATATGTTGATTGCTAATTTGTTGATGATCCATGATACTTCATTGTTTTGTAGGATATACCATGTTCCTCAAATCTATTGATGCTTCCGCTCATATCAAAAACGCCACATACTTATGTGAGGTTATTGAGGAAGTCATAACAGAGGTGGGGGAAGAAAATGTGGTGCAGGTGGTGACCAATAATGCAACAAGTTATGTTGCTACAGGTAAACTTTTAACTTTCAAGTTTTGAAAATAAATTTATTTGAACTTTTCTAATTCTAAGTTTCCTAACATGTTTAAATTTCTAATTAATTTGAAATTGTTGTAAGTAAACTTTTGATGGAGAGGCACCCCACCATATTTTGGTCTCCTTGTGCGGCACATTGCCTTGACCTCATGTTGGAGGAAATTGGCAAGCTTGAGTGGGTCAAATCATGCGTAGAAAGGGCCAAAAATATATGCAAGTTTATCTACAATCAAGCAATCGTCCTTAGCACAATGAGGGACTACACAGGAGGCGGGGAGTTAGCTCGTCCAGGCATCACGAGGTTTGCCTCGAATTTCATCAGACTGCAGTCCTTGTTGACATCAAAGGCAGAATTGAGGAGAATGTTTGTTGGTCGGGAGTGGACTACATCTTCCTATGCTACGACCACTGCAGGGGTAGATGTGGCAAATTGCATCTTTGATGAGAATGGCTTTTGGAAACCTGCTAAAGAAATCCTTGAGGTAAATTTCTTACAATTTAACATTTAGGATTTATTATTTAATTGTTTAATGATTTAGTTTTATCTTTAAGTTTTGACTCATGTTTTTTTTACATTATATGCAGGTCATAGAGCCCCTCGTATCTCTCCTACGAACTGTTGATGGGGAGAAGCCCTCTATGGGCTACATATATGAGGGCATGGATAGGGCCAAGGAGGCCATTAGAGCCCAGTATGCAAAAGTGCAGGAGAAGTATGCCCCTATTTGAGAGATCATTGATAGGAGATGGCAGAATCAACTCCACCGACCCATCCATGCAGCATCTTATTATCTGAATCCAGCATTCCATTTCCGTCCTGACTTCAAGGCGGATGAGGAGGTTTTCACCGGCCTATATACAGTGATTCATAGGTTGAGTAGTGATGAGGATAGCACGCCTGCAACCATTGAGCTAGACAAATTCAATAATAAAGAAGGGTCAATTTTCTCTGGCAGGATGGCCATAGATGCTCGAACAACAATACACCCAAGTAAAAATAATATATTCTTGAATCTTAAGTTTATGACTTATAAGTTGTGCATTTTAATTTTTGATTTTGTAATTTTAAAGTTGTAAATGAGACTAATTGTTTTTGTTTTCCCTTATTTCAGATAGATGGTGGCAAATGTTTGGGTCCACAACCCCAAAACTTCGGAAAATTGCCATCCGGATTCTGAGTCAGCCAAGCAGCGCTTCTGGATGTGAGCGCAGTTGATCTATGTTCAAGCATATCCACTCGAAGAGGAGAAAAAGGTTGTTTGTGCAAAGTTTGAATGATCTTGTCTTTGTTCATTACAACCTTCGTCTTAGGATCAGACAGATTTTGGGTGCTGACTCCTCTTTGATCATTCTGGAGGAGATTGATCCAGAATCAGAGTGGCTCACTAAGGCTGTGGATCCGGTCTTCACTGAGGTAGACCATGAGTGGGTTGACTAGGTAGATAGAGAGGCTGAGGCTGTGGCCATTGCAAAGGAGGCGGCTAGAGCACATTCAGGCACTGGCAGACTCACACGCGCACGCACCGACACAGACCATAGTGGTGTTGTTCGTGAGCCCATCTTACATGCGGGGGCTATGGCTCAACAGTCCTCTAGGACCTACCTTAGAAGCCTTTGTAGAGGGCACCGAGAGACAGGATACTCAGAGGCTGAGGCTGCGGCTGAGCTTGAGGATGATGATGAGGCTTGAGCTAGAGCCTTGTTTTTTCATTTTGTTTACAGATTGTCAGATACTGATAAACATATGTTTCATGGATCTTCATCTTACATACATTTATGATTTGATGTCTTATGGATCTTCATCTTACATAATACATACATTCTATGATTTGACTCATTATGATACTATGATTTCTATTTACTTCAGCTACAATTTACATTTTACATGTAACGTATGTGATAGATTTATCATTTATGTTCCTTGTTTATGTATGTTAGCTTCTATTTGATGATGTTATAGTGTGTTTAAGTTATATTCAATAAAGGGTGCATGAAATAAGTTTTAAATTGTTAAAATCTCTAAATTTTAAGGGTTTTTAAAATTTGTTGATTCATGGCCGATTCATGGCCGATTTGCGATTTGATTCGGCCTTGTCGATTCCGATCCAATTCTGATTCTCGTTACTATGGTATAAACGGAGCCTGAAAGACTTCCGAAAGGCAAACCACAAATAACCTAATGCACTGAGATAGAGAGTACTGAAATTGATGCCCAAATGGTCAACCAATAACCCTGAATCGCCCTCAAAGGGCCCCCTGATCACCACATTAGCCTATGGGGACCACTAATAATAGGCTAACCTCTTAAAATAATTGATGCTTAGGAAGGCACAAAAATGGGGACATTACATCCCAGAAAGATATAGTTCATTGTGTATATTTAATTCAATGCATTTATGTCAGGAAAAGCACCAAAAAAATGCATTAATTAGATTTTATTTAATATTTCGAGCAAGTCAATCAAATTCATAGTATTATTTATTCTCTACAAGTAAAATAGCTTTTATACATTTAGAACATTGTCATACATTAGATTATTTATTTTGAAACATGCATTTATTAAAAATCAAAACCCAAAAACATTTAGAAAGAAAAATATATATACAATAACATTATAGAAATATCAAAAACAAGCAAAAATGTCTTATTAACATCACAATCCAAACCAATGCATTGACAACATTACATAAGACATAAAAATTAAGTGCCATTTTGGAAAATGAAGTGATCGGTCCAACTTTTAATATCATTATTTATACTTCCCTTGCTCTTACAGCCTATACGAGAAGAATAATCTTGAAAATGGACATGACAATATACTAATGTTGTTTGGTTCTCACTTCTAACTATATTCCAATTATCTTCTCAATGAAAACAAAGTCAATCTTAATAATTTGAGAAGATGTAATTACCTAACGAAGCTCTGTAGGACCTTATGATAACATAATGGGAAGTTATCAAAATTTTGTTCTTCTTAGTGATTCCAATAGAGCCCTACCTGTTGAGAAAATGGTAGGGGAGACCTTAAAGGAGTCTATAGGTCCCAAATTGCCTTCTGATATACCTCCGTGAGAATGCCCTATGGGAATGTCAAAGTAAAATGAATTTGAAAAAATATGTCATTATGGAGAACTGGAAATAAACATTGAAACAGCTAGTTGTTGCCCTTGTTTTCAACTACTCAAAATTTGAACTTTTATATTAAACCCATTATCTAGCTAGTAATGTAAATATGCAATCCTCAAGACCTTTTAGGGTTAGCAACCATGTGTTTGTAGTCAATTCATGTCACCTTCATTTCTCTATTGCTGACATATAGTCATGGCGGGCTTGATAAAAGAAGGTATGTGACATTTCAAGTGCACGAGATGGAACTATTACATAATGTCAAGAGAAATATTATCCATACATTGTGAAGCTCCTTGGAAAAGCAAAATACAACAAGATCCACACCAGTAAACAACGACATGCAACTTGAAGACTCTATTTTCAGTCATTTTAGACAACTCAAAAACCATGTTAATCACATGGGAAAAGATTCAAAGAACAATCTTTGTCGTTCATTTACTTTCAATTTGCATCTCTCCATGTCATGCCAAAAGAGAGTAAAAGCTGTCGGCCTTATCTTAGAAGTTTACAACTTTCTATCCAACACCAAAATCAAATTGATAACTTCAAGCAAAATGTCGATAGAGATTATGCCTTGAGTCTAAAAGGTCGATGAGTGTCTTATGGGTAATATGGTAGGCTTCATCAACAATTGTATTGAAGTTAAAAAGTCATGTTCAAGGTTATCCAAATTCATAACTTGCCGATGATTAACAAAATGCCGACATGGAAATAAGGACTGAAGAGTTACAATCTCTCTATTGGCAGCTGATCCAAAGGAAAAGTTAATGTAATCAATACTTTGCACCAATTTTATAAATTACCGATTATGGATGTAAATCTTATCATTAATACTTTGCAAGTTACTTCTTTTCAAACACCGAATAAAGGTAAGCGACCATATTGAACGTTTTCCCTCCATCGGCAACTTCAACTATAATGATAAGGTGGCCACCTCACATAATATGCCAACAAAAGAAGTTTTGTGTTTACTTTCAAATGTCAATGTGAAAAGAAAGAATAGTGACATGGAGGTCATCGACAATTATATGTAAGTTTTCAAACTCATAATCTCATCCGATGTAAGAAAAAAAAGTCACCAAAAATTCCCATACCGATGAAATCATGATGATATGTTATTTCGCTGGCTTGTCCAAGAGACTTAAACTACTAATGAAGTTATAGAAGCTTCGAGCATTACATGGACATACATTTCAGAACCAACTTAAGTGTGTGTGTCGGAGGTGTCAGAGGGGTCATAAAGTTCATAAACTCCCCAAAACTCCCAACATACACTATGTTAGAACATCTCAATGCCTCAAAATATTCTTTGTGGAAACTTTTGTAAGTTTAGAAACTTGATATTTCATTGATAACTAAAGGAGGCAGTTATTATAACTACCAAAAATTATTGTCTCCATATTTGTTGGGAAAGATTTAGGAAACATCAAAGCAAATTAAATTGTCAGTTTAATTATGTGGCAAGTGTTAGGAAGCATTTTCTTGGTGCTCGTAGATCACAGTAAACCATTTCATGAAATCTACCCCGAAGAAATGTGGTTGCATGGAATACAATGATCGCAATAAATGCATTGAAAAGGTTATAAAAACTCTCAAGTAAATGGAACTGGCAAGTGTGCAACCAAAACATTAACATTGCTAATATTTCCATTCTTGTGTGTTAAAATGGGGAGCTTTGGAATACTTTATGAACTCTCAAGGAAGCATAAAAGATATATACCTAATGTATTTATTGAAATGGATTTAGATACTGTCAAGTGAATGCAATCAGGAGGCATAGGGCTGAATTCAACAACTTTTGCCAGCGGCAAAATACACACAAGTTGTGGAATCATGTACAAGGCACGTGAACTATGTGACAGAATGATTTGACTTGCAAATGCAAGGCCAAATTTCACAACTATTGCCAACTCCTTACACGAGCTAAAATGGGAGTTTTGAAACAAGGTACTGACATCCATCAAAATGCAAAGGATGGGGAATTTCTATCCAATGTTGTAGTTGGAATCATCTTGGCCGAGATGCATGCAAAATGTAAATGTGCTGAATAAAGCATGTAAACTGGTTGGAAAAATGCCTCAAAGAGATCTAGTCATGTGAATACCACAACTGCAAGATGTGCACAATAAAAATTTGTTACAAAAGCCTTAAAACTTTGGAGCAAATGGAGTCCCCAGGTGTAAAGTCGGCCCTCACTTATTTTCCCCGCGTGGTTTGTGATAATACACGACCTTTGCAATAGGTTATAGATGTTCATCGAAGCATAATGCTGGAGGGATTTTTGTCAAATATTATACGTGGAGACGCTCAGCAGACATGCGTGCAAAATGTGTAATCATAGACAACACACTTAAATTGTTTGACAAAATGCCCCATAGTGATGTCATCTCATGGATGTAAAATTGCAGAATGAGCATAAAATTGGTCTATTGAATATGCTTTAGAAACATTCAAGCAAATGCATAACCAAAGACAAAGCAAGTAGTTTGTTGTTACGCCCCAAAGGAACATGTTCGGGTAAATGTGTATGTGAAATGTAGAGGAATGCAAAAGCCATGTTAATTGTTTGACAAAGTCCTAGAAATGCAATTAGCTCGTGCAAAGCTAAACTCTCATGCCAACATCGTGGTTGCAAAAGAATATATGGATATCTAAGAATCCTTACCAATAAAAATAAAGCGGCACCTAAAGATTCAATATGGATTTTTCTCTTGTATAGGTGTAAAGTTGTAGATGGTTATGGATCGATGTTGGTGAAGGGTGCTGACTTTAACACAAAATAAGGTGGTGTGCACAATTATTTCACTCAACTACACTTGAAGATGGGGATGCCATTACACATTATCATAAAGATTTGTGGATTGAAAAGATACCTACCAACACAATTGGAATGCATGCACAAAAAGCCAAATTGTCTATTGATTGGATGATGCAATGATTGCAATAATATACATAGAAAGGAGTTGTTGAAAAGGGCAATCTTACAATGGCCAATACTAAAGTCGGGGGTCTTAAATTTTATGTACATAACGTGGAAGAATATCCAAATGAATTTGGTCCAGTTGAGAAACAGGGATGATCATAAGCATGTGCAAAGTTACTACATGTTCTCATTTCATACTATGACAGAGATTTTGAAGAGTTGGAGATTATCTAAAAGGAAGATGAAATATTTCGTGAAACTAACAAGCTCTATGGGAAGAAAGGAGGTTTATTAAATATAAATGAAGAACATGTTCCTGAAGGTTAAGTTGTTGGTGAATGAAGGATCCTTGGATTGAGAGAAGACTCAGTGCTCACTTCATGAAGATCGATCAGTTGATATTTTTCTCAAGATGTATAGGTTTCATGCTACCCTTTTCGTAAAAGTGAAATGTGTCACTTATTGTAATTAGAAGATAGGAAAGCAATCTAATTTCCGGAAAATTCATGTGAATCCTAACTAGTTAAGACTTGAATTTCAAAAGTGGTTAGGAGGCGTAGTTACTAGAAGTGATCACTTGGGTAGTTATGCTACGTAGTTATGCTAAGTGATTACCTAGGTGGTTATCCTAAGTGGTTACATAGGTAGTTAGGCTAAGTAGTTGTGCTAAGTGTTTACCTAGATGGTTGTTCAAAGTAGTTACAATTTAGTAGTTTTGTGAGCCTATAAATACAAGGCCATTTGTAATGTAAAGAAGACTCTTACACGAGAAACTCTGGAGAATTTTCAGAAAAACTTGTGACGACTTTTGATTTTGCACTATGTATAGAAGGGTTTCAGAGATTGTATAATCTCACAAAGATAATAAAGGAAGCATTTGTTCGTATGTTCTAAATGTCTTTTTGAGTTATTCTGATTTT
This sequence comes from Thuja plicata, assembly GCA_018584345.1. NCBI lineage: Eukaryota > Viridiplantae > Streptophyta > Pinopsida > Cupressales > Cupressaceae > Thuja > Thuja plicata. The sequence continues at coordinate 2,398,140 of MU225466.1, read as the reverse complement.
TTGTATGTTAAATTAGTAATCCATTTATATAGCTATGCAAATCATTGATACTTATGCAATTGATTTGATGAAACACATCATTTCCTAGTATCTTGACTTGTATGTGCTACTATAACTTATCTCTTCGTATGTCGAGGTTTGTTCTACATCTTTCATCATCATTGTGTATTGAAACATATTTTATCATTAGGACCCCCTTATAACTGTTATCATTTGAGAAGTCTTGTTTGGTATTCGTATGTCTTCCAATATGGTTTCTATTTTGCATCCTCTTTTAGTTTTATGTTTTCTCCTTTATGTACTTTCAGGTTAAAAGTATATAGAAACTACAAAAACCCCCATCATACAAGGGAGCTGCCCCTCTCAAATGCAGAGGAAGATAGCGATAGGATTGCAATCTCTCCAACTATTGGCATGGTTCTCACTATTCTTCGGGCAAACAGGGCCAATTTCAGAGAAACAATTGTAGTGACAACACTAGTCAACACTAGTCAACCCCTATGTAATATTTAGTATGAACTGAGCTAAAAATACAAGATAACAAAATGTGATTTGTGAAATTTATTTGATTTCTCGAAAAACTGAAATGGATACTAAAACCCTAAGCTAATGTTTATTGGACGAAAGAAATTACAGAATTCCTTTAAACTTTGTCAATCGCAATAGCATCATTTACTTAATTTCAGCAATCATACAAGTGAGAAGAGCCTAATAACACAATATTTATGTGGAAACCCTTACAAGACAAACCGTTGAAATTACTTGCTTGTATAATGATCTTACAAATTTCATAGATTTAATCTACTAGAGGAACCAACCCCTCATTCAAATCGTGAGAACTTTCCTACTAGAGGAACCAACCCTTCATTCACTTAGAGGCACCAACCCCTCATTCAAATTTCCACCCTACCAATGTTGCTCCTACAACAGATGATGGAAAACTATTTTCTCCACAACTTTGGCCATGAATCTCTTCTTCCAACTGCTATAATCTCTTCTTAAAATCTGTTATAATCTCTTCCACAAGTCTGTTTTTATCTCTTCCACAAATCTGCTATGAATTGATCATAAGTCTGCCACAAAGTGATCACAAACTCTTTGTAATGTCCCCTACTAGGGACTGCCTGTTTAACATGCATCAATATACATTATTATACAATATCATGCCTTAGTTAAATTATGAGATAGTTAATTTGTTCATAATCCATAATTGTTACATGTAAACCTAATCCATACTTCTTTCCTAACCCTAATGGAGGATGGGGAATTACTGTCATAGGGCACTTGAAAACATCTCCACAATTAAGCCCAAAGGTTTAAAGAACACCTCTCAATAGGGAGTCACCTAATTTGGGATGGAATTACTCACCTCTCCCTACACAAACCAACCTACCCTTCCAAAGGCATTAGCAAAAGGTTGAAGGCTAGGTCATTATAAAAGTCTTTTATGTATTATAAATGTATGGTTTTGATATATGTGTGTGTGTGTGTCTTACGAATATACATATTCACATATATATAGAATCATGACTATTATTTATTTACTTTTGTGTCTGGTAAACTTTTCAACGTGACCGGTGACGTTGGCACAACACGCCCTCCGGCTCTACGTGAAACACTTTTGACCTGGAGCTATGAACTGCGAGGCCACAAATGGGGGGACCTCATCCCCTTATTACAAAGTTGAGGCCCAAACCCGCGAGCACATTTGATCAGCGAAGGCACAAGCCAGCGATCACAATGCCCTAGTGGAGGTTTGAACCTAGGTGGTGAACCCCATAATCATGACTATTATTATTATTATTATTATTATTATCATTATTATTATATATATATATATATATATATATTTACTATGTATATAGTATAAATAATTTTGATTTCATTATTGTTAACAAATATATATATATATATATCAAAGTTCCATGACTCGGACTCGCCTATGACTCGGCAAGGTCGACTCAACCTGTGACTTGTCGATGACTCGGCTATGACTCGGCAAAATGAAAAAACAGAGAATTTTTACGATTTAAAACTTGTTTCATGCACCCATTATTGAATAAAGCTTAAAGACACTATAACATCATCAAATAGAAGCTAATTTGATCACATACATAAACATACATCCATCACATAAGTACAAACATAAATTGTAGCTGAAAGAAATAAAAAACATAGATATGCAGAATTATAATATTGTCAAATGTATATAAAATCCATGAAATCCATGATATCAAATGTTCCCAAACATGTGTAAACAAAAACAAGTCTATGGCTCAGGCTCTAGCTTAGCCTCAGCCTCAGAGTAGTTTGTCTGCCTCCTACAAATGGGTCTGAGGTAGGTCCTGGATGACTGACAAGCCATAGTCTATGCATGTGAGGTGTCACTCTGATCAACATCAGCTGCACAGGCAGCTGATCGTGCTCTATCCTCCTCCTCTGCCATAGCCACAGCCTCAGTCTCTCTGTCTGCCTGGTCAACCCACTCATGGTCCTCCTCAGTGAAGACAAGATCGATAGACTCAGTGAGCCACTCGAACTATGGATCGATCTTTGCTAGAGTGATCGGAGAGGAGTCAGTGTCCAAAATATGTCTGGTCCAAACCTATGGCCTCTTGTTTTCCTTCCTCTCTCTCACTTTTCCTCTCTTCTTCTCATAACAAGCAAATAAGACACCTTTTAGGGCAACAATGAAAAGATATGCAAAAAAAATAAGGAAAAAAGTAAGTGGTTTTTTTATTTTTAACTTGGTGGATGACAGTTGTCACGCACAGGTCATAGGCCACGAACCCAGCGGGTCATATAAACTCACTAGGGACTACACGGCCCGCGACCCGCCTGAACTCGCATGACTCGCCGCGAGTTATGGAACACTAATATATATATATCTTGTATTATAAGTTTATTCTGTTAACATATTCATTTATATATCTATCATAATCATATGTATTTACAAATGTAATTCCCATGCTTATAATGTCTATCATCTACAATGTACATGATGGTATTTGTAACTTAGTTAATAGTGAATAGCAATTACATACAGTTAGATATGTCCTTTGCTAATGGTTCGATCTGCTCCCGTTGATCCACAAAGAGATCATCCAATGTGTTGTTCCCTCCTCAATTGACTAAGTTCAAACTCTCTTAAATATTATGCACAACGAAAAGGGTGGCAATCTAAGAGATACATCCCTTCTTAATTATGCCTCTCCAAAAGCAAATCACATCTCTCCATAGCAACCCATTTGTCTAATCATAAACATTGTTTAGTATTAATCATGTCAATCGTTGTCTATTCCAAATGTAATTCTAGCTAGTTATAGAGGTGGCCACACCACCAGGAAATATCTTCAGCTCAGCAAAATAGACTCACAATGCTATGCTTCAAGATTGTCTTCTCGTGACAGCGTCACTCTAGACTCTCGTGTATAAAGGATCAGCTCTCATATTTCAAATATATAGTCTTCCACAATTAACTAATTAGACTTCAGTTTGTGTTGAAACATAAGGCAGCAGAAGCTTTTATGGGGAAGCAAGGATAATCGGTATCGTTACCTAAACTCTCAATGAGATATTATGTAGTTTGCAAGCATATACTATTAGGGCTCGTTTGTTTGCTGGAATTGGGATGGAATTAAAATATTCTTATATTGGAATTTACATATTCCATGTTTGTTTCTAAAAAAAGAAAATAGAATAGGTATTTATGAATTATAATTTTACCCCAAAACCAGCATTTTGTTCTTCCGCCTAAAACCCTAGAATTGGAAAATGAATTCCAATTCCACTTTGCGGTAAACCATAATTGATAAATATTTAAAGTTCGGGGCGCTTTGTCGTTTGAAACAGGAGCAGTTTGCACATATCATTGAGGCAGCACAGACGGACGGAGACAGGGTATACGAGAGCACAGAGGGAATTGGGAAAGAGGGACACAATGAAGGTAGAAGGGGTTTTTTTCAGAAACGACAGGAGACCAGAGGAGTCCTCATCCTTGCACAAACCCAGCGGTAGAATAACCAGGTTCCCTTATTAAATGTCTTGTCCTTGTTCTTCAGAAACTGTGTTTTTGCTTATAAAGAACGTTCCAAAGAAAGTCTTTTAAGTGGACTCCAAGAGCTAAATCAAAATCGATTAACATGTAGAACTCTCTTTGATAAAATATATTTATTTTTGTTCTTTCTTGCGGGTTGTGTTGTAAAAAGTGTTCGTTTAACAACACTTGTAATTCCTTTATCAGCGTGTTAACAAGGTACTTCGACTTTTCTACGGTGTTTCTCTCTTTATTACAGAGATTTTACAATTGTATTGTTGACGTTGTTCTATTGTTGTGATCATTATGTCGTTGTGTTATAGTATGAGATTTGCTTCTGATATCTTAGGTTTGCTTAGGAGACCATTTTTTATTGTGACTGACGAAATACATAATAGGTTAGGGTTTCCAATAAGCTTCAGAGACCCTTTGTGACTAACAAAATATATATTTGTGACCAAATATATCTTAGGTTAGGGTTTCTAATAAGCAAGAAAATGGTCTTTTTTCTTTTCTTGATTTGATAAATTAATATGTAATATGTAGGGGTAAATGTTGCCTCGGTTAGGGGAGTTAATTTCGTTAAGTCGGCCTCGGGCTTGTTTGTTTTGATGTACAATTTTATGCAACTTCAATGATATTTTGATACTGTGTATTCTCTGTAAGGGATTAAAGTATAACTATCATGTTGCTTGCACTATATTATTCAATTTCAATGCATTGTAATATTATGTACTTTCCTGTAGTATGCAAGTTTTTTTATCTAGCTGGATGAATTTTGAGGACTGTGTTAGTTGAAGTTGGATGCATCAGTTTCCACAATTTCAAATTTATCATCGTCATGTTCCTTCAGTGGCGCTATGCTTTACGTAATGAGTTCAATACCGTAGGTTGTCTAATTTGAAACACTGTATTAGTATTTCTCCCTCCCTATAGTTGTATATTATCTACCAAGCTGGATCATTCGATTTCAATTCTACTTTGGATTACCATTTTATTTAGATCACTTTTTCTATTCATGCTAAGTGGTTTTCCATACCTTCGATCTTGATTTGATTTGGGAATTTGGATATTTTTGTTCTTTAGCTCTGCGATTTCTTTTAGAAAACATGGGTGCAATCTCCTTGTTTTGCTGATGAGAGTTTTTTTTGTGTTTTGGGAATCGTTGTTAGGGGTGATCTCATCCCCCAAATCTTATTTGTCCTTTGTGATGCATGTACTCTTTCGGCCGAACATTTCTCTCCTTGCACAAACAATATATTAACATTAACAATTCCTACTTCTTGTTGACCGGTTACCAAGTTTGTAGCGCAAGCTTGTGCCACATCCTCTGTTCAAGGCTGCTAGGTTAGCAATTGCGTAAGGCATTAGGTGTTATTTTGACTGGGTTTGGACAAAGAGGTTGTTTGAAGATTAACTAGTTTATACAAAGATATTAAGTTCTATATCTCTGCGTGATCTACATGCAGATGAATTGCATATGCCTACACTATTAAATTGCTCGTCATCTTTAAGAAAATGCTCTAGAATAGCTTTTTTGAATTTCCATCTCATCTAATTCCAATCAAATGCTATCAAGATATTGCAGGGAATGCTATTCTCATTTCCATTCAACACCACCTCCCCCAATTTATTCTTGTTATATTTAGAAATTTGGCAATACACCTGTGTTGTCTTTAATTTCTCATTTTGGAATCTACCAAATATTTGTTTTCTTTAATATGAATGACAATGGACTTTGTCTCTGAAATCTTCGTCTTTGGATTGGTTTTAGGTCATTGATGGATCTTATTAACAATATAAACGTTCAAGGAGACATTGTTAGGAAGACCAGAGTCATTTGTGTTCTTGTCGTTGTTCTTGCTGCCCTTGTGGCAGCCATAGCAGTGTTTGCACAAGAAGCTAGACGAGAAAGGCGTAAGCGCAAAAGAGATGAAATTCCTTTTTATAAGTGTATTATCTATTCCAATGAGACGGTTGTCATAACCAAATTTGCATGAGTAGAGGAGCCTTCTTTCATCTAGCCTCAAATGAAGTTTGGAGGACTCTAGTTACTTTTATTTTTTCTTTAGATGGCCTTAATAGTGATATAACTATTTCAGTTTAAACTTTAAAGTGTTGATATTATAAAAATTGGCCTTAATAGTGAAGATACAGATACGTCAAAGGTTGTGAATATAGGGCAGAGATCATAGTTTGAAGATTTGATATGTTAAAGACTTGATATTCATTTGCATGATGAGTTAAATTTTGATCTGTTTTTGGTGAGCGTGACTGACTTCTTTTGGATTGTTTTGTTTCTACAACATTAATATCACCAATAATAGCAGTTGATATCAGTGTTGGCATAGTTTGACATATGTTTGGATAGTTTTTGAAATCATTTTAGTTGAATAAAAAATTATATTTTGCTGGTACAAGGTTGTGAAATTGGTTTCTTGAAAGTTTCAAAAGACCTTCCACAAAGTTGTTCTCTATGAAGCTTGGACATATTGCTGTTCATAATATCCTTCAGCTTATAATGTTTATCATTCAGGGCAGAAAGATAATACTTGCTATCATTATAATGAAATGTTTTCATGAGTTCTGTTAACAGTTCAAAACAGAATTCCTTCTTGTTTCATATAATATATTCATAGCAGTTTATGTAGTAATCACAGGTCAGGTATCTGAACGATTATCAAGGTCTATGATTTAAATTTATCATTTTTTTCGATCGATAATATGAATTGATACATGACTGATGCATTTGTTATCATAATCAGATATTCAGATATATAGATTATCATATTCAGTATAAAGGTTGATGACAGGATATTGGCTTACATCAAATCTAACATGAATCAATTGGTATGACTATCTTTTAGCAGTATTCAGTATTTCAAGCGTGAAGTTTATATGAATCTTGAACTGCAATCATGTGTAGCGTAAATGGTGGAGTTTCAACTAATTGTATTTTCAATTTTTATTCTAAATTTTTATAGCAAAGTATGACTGCCACAATTTGAGGATTATAATATTCATGTAACAAATGTAGTTTTGATGGTGCATTATTGATATAGGGTTGATGGCTTTGGTCAATGTGCCAATGCATAATTGTCAGTGTGGTGCTGCCTCGTGCTTGTTGAAGACCTCGCACACAAAGAGTAATCTTGGGCGTCAATTTTGGTGTTGCCCAAATAGAAAAAAGGTTGTTAATTGCAAATATATTTTAGGTTTAAAAATAATGTAAGAACTAATCATTATAGTAAGAACTAATGTAAATTTGGCATTGTAGGGGAATAATGGATGCGGATACTTTAGCTGGGTTGATGATGCCCCATCTACATCCATACATGATGAAGGAAATGAGTGCAAGTTGTGTAAGGCTCTAGAGGTGGCTAGGGTCGAGATTGCTTCAATGGCGAAAGCTGAAATTATCTTTCTATGATGCCTTCTTTGTGTTATAATCGGACTTGTTTGTTGGGACCATACACATCAATGTGTTTAAAAGAGAGGGAACTTTCCTACGGAATTTGGCTGCTCTTTTCATTTTCTATGGTTGTCGACACAAACCTTGGAGATAGTAACTTGTTTATGATTATGTATAGATACGTTGGACAAATTTATAGCCATGTTATGACTATTTTGGAGTTTTTAGCTTGTTTATGATTTTGTATAGAAAAATTTTAATAATTTCAAAAAAATTAACCTTATTTAAAAAAAATAAAAAAATAAAAAAAAATTAAAATATTAAAAAAAAACCTTATTCAAGTTGTATTCCAATTCCAGATTTATGGAACCAAATGCAGAAAATGCATCTTCTCACTCATCTTCCAGGTGAACCAAACGGTTCTAGCCATATTCCAAAAACCATTTTCCAGATTTAAAACTTCCTGAATTGGCAAATTCCAGTTTTATGAATTCCAGCATTCTGTAATTTCAGCAAACAAACGGACCTTTAAAATATTGTAATGTTTCTTTAATGGTCATCTTAGTTAGTCTTTAGTTTATTAGGTAGTTTCTATTTTCGTCTTTAAATCACGATTGTTTCTTTTAGAAACACCGTCTTTGTAAATCTATATAAGGAGCTTTCATCTCCTCTGTTTAATACAACATCGATTTACCATAACATGGTATCAGAGCAGGTCGATGGGATTTCATACAATTTGGAAAAAAATTTAAGAAAAATTTGAGCCTCTTCTGATCTGAAATTTTTTTTCAGATATTTATTTTTCGATCTTTTTAAATAAAAATTGTTGGAGGTATTTTATGAAAATTTTGTGGTTCGTCTTTGAAGATTTTTGCTGAAAAACGCGAGCCTGGTCAAGGGTTTTGATCACGTGATTTCCTAGTTTGAGCAAAAGTCTCTAATTATCAAGGGTTGCATGTACTGCATGTTTGTTGCATGTACTGCATGTTTGTTGCATGTACTTGCATGTTGCTTGCATGTGTTTTTTGTGAGTTGCATGTTGCTTGCATATATTGTTTACCACGAAGTCTCGTGTTTTGCCGCCTGAAGGTTTCTCTAATAGGTTTTCATAACTTTTTCCCTAAAAATATTTCTGATGGGTTTTCATAATTTTTTCCCTCAAAAAAAATCTAATGGGTTTTTATTAAATTTTTCCCTTGAAAATTTATGATGGTTTTTCATAATTTTTTCCCTTAAAATTTTTTTGATGGGTATTCATAATTTTTTCCCTTAAAAAAATTCTAATGGGTTTTCATAATTTTTTCCCTTAAAATTTTTTTGATGGGTTTTATAATTTTTTCCCTTAAAAAATTTATGATGGGTTTTCATAATTTTTTTCCTTCAAAAACTTTCTGATGGGTTTTTCATAATTTTCTCTTAAAAAATTTCTGATGGGTTTTCATAATTTTTTTCCTTTAAAAAATTTTTGGTGGGTTTTAATAATTGTCCCTTGAAAAAAATTTATTTTGGGTTTATAATTTTTTCCTCAAAATTTTAGGGTTTGCTCCTATCATGGAGGGCTCTTTGGTTTCTAGAAAGGTTTTACCGTTTTTTCCATAAAAATGATTTTTTGTATGCTAATACATGCCTCGGATTTTGTGCTAGCTATCTATTTAGTTTTTTTTATTTTATCCTCAAAAATCATTTCTGAATTTTGTAATTCGCAAAGTTGTGTGGCTCCTTTGTTTGCTTTTACTATTTTTCCAAAAAAACAATGATTTGTAAATCTTGGGTTTGGCTATTTTTTCCTAAAAAATCATGACTTTTTGCAGTCTGTTCTAGGGCATCGTGCTCTTTTGCAAAAAAACTTTGGAGGGTTTGCCGATTTTTCCTCAAAATCGTGGCAGTTGTTCTCGGTGTGTCTCTAGCTACAAGGAGGGACAACTTCGTTATCCAACATCAAGTTAGACGTTTTGTGATGATTTTTGGTCATAAGTTTTGCAAAAATTGGAAGGGTTAGTGGCAGACCTATCTCAATGGCAGAGTCAGTGGCAGGTTCTTGTCTCTTGTTGCAGAGCATTCTGAAAAAGGGGGTAGCCTTCTCTATTTTTTCTGGATGGATTTTGGCTACTCTTGGTCATTGACATTTTGCAGATCCATGGAGGGTTTCAGCAGTAGCAGAATGTGCTGAAGAATTTATGAAACAAGACATGTACAATCTTCGGCAGGGTAGTTAGACGATGACCATTAAGGGAGGGTATTAGAATATTGTAATGTTTCTTTAATGGTCCACTTAGTCTTTAGTTTATTAAGTAGTTTCTATTTTCGTCTTTAGTTCACGATTGTTTCTTTTAGAAACATCGTCTTTGTAAATCTATATAAGGAGTTTTCATCTTCTCTGTTTAATACAACATCGATTTGCCATAACATATACAGCTTGTATATTTCTTTGCGTAAGCAAAATCAATACTCCTAGCACTTGCGAAACATATTTATAACTCGTATGTTTCATTGTAATCGATAAAGAGAATATATGTCTTCTTTCAAACGGCGGTCAAACTCATGTTAGTGCTTACGACAATAGATATTGTCCACGTTGGGATATTGTTCTTATCATTTTAAATCAGTTACTCATCGCAGCAAATATTGGTTTGGACAATAGTCTTTTGAATTGATTCTTCACTTGTTTATGTAGCCATCTCTTCTTTTAATCATTGCCTATAAGATAATTCTATTCCTTCTTAGTCTGTGACTGGGAGATAGACGATTTAATGTTCCTTATAGATAATTTACGATCCTTGTAAAGAACTGCCCTTTTATCCTCATAGTTATATTATATCATAATTTATTACTATTTACTTATTTATTTAATTTTAATTTTATTCTTGTTAAATTCTATTTCAGAAGGAGAATATACCTTAGTATTATCATTTATTCATTTATATAATATTATTATTTATTTATTACAATCTTTTTCAGAGAGGAGATATTATAGTCCGCCTTTCCGGAAATTGTTTGTCCTAAAGCAATTATATCTTTCCTCCTTATGATTTGATAGTAGAATTTGACAACTTAATTGAAGAAAAATTTTCCCTTATCTTGTAGAGAAATGATCTTAGACCATCTCACAATGGTGCCAATTGAATTTGCCAAAACCATGTTTGTATGATAGCATGCCTCAAATTCATCTCTCTAGTTATTCTCTTATTCTAGATAAACCAAAGTAGAACCACACATGCAGTATACACTTGAATATATGAATATATGAACATATGAAGACACGAAGCATACACAAAATATATACATGAAGCATGAAGACACAGAGCATACATGGAATATACACATAATCCATACGTTAGATTTCTTCTTATTGACTAGAAATAGTCCATCATTCTTTAATAAATATGAGTAACTTCATGGATAGACAAATAGAAAATACATTACAAAGAACGATGAATGTGCGTTTCATAACCAATCATGGTTTAGTTTGGTAGGAAAGCCTCAAGAGGGCGCCTATAAATTGCTCAACCCAACTAAGCCCAAGAGTGTGCAGCGTCCCACTACGACAACTCACCTCTTGGCCCACAAGAGGCAAGAACATCCCATTATGACAATTTCATCCCTTGGCGTGGCCTACTTAGCTTGGGAGAGCTGGTAAACTACAATTCCCTAACTTCCTCCATTCCTCCTGATTGCTTACGAGGTAAGACACATACACCATAAATAAATGTAATCAAGGTAATTTATTTATCATCTGTCCAGAATATTTATAATTTGTTATATATATAGATACACACATACATACACACAATCTTATTAATATTATCTCAAGTATATGTGTATATATGTTCAGATTCCTTTCCATTGACTAAAATGATTCCTTGTTTTATCTTTTACCTTGCGGGATGGCAGGATCATGCTCTGATACCAATTGCAATGTCCCCTACTAGGGATTGTTTGTTTAACATGCATCAATATACATTATTATACAATATCAAGCCTTAGTTAAATTGAGAGATAGTTAATTTGTTCATAATCCATAATCGTTACATGTAAGTCTAATCCTTACTTTTTTCCTAACCCTAATGGAAGATGGGAATTACTATCATAGAGCATTTGAAACCATCTCCACAATTAAGCCCAAGGGTTTTGTAATATCCCCCTAGAATATTTATTCCAAAAAAAAGTTTTCCAAAGATTCCACAAAAATTTTAAGCAAACAGTTTGCATCAAACTGACTTCTGTTTATGCAACAGATTATGCTAAAAATCATAGAGGTCTGAAATTAAATATGAAGATAAATCATTACAATCTTATTTTCAGAACATATATGAAATACCTCTATTACTACAAGATGTCTTCAGATTATAACTTCACAAATTTGTCTAGCTGTGAACTTCATTGCGAATCCACCTCGAAAGATGAATTGGGTTTCCAGTTTCCACCCAATCCACCAAGAAATCCTGAAGGTTTCCGTCCTAAGGTTTCAAAACTGAAAAGCCAAAGCTTCCCAGTATTCTCCAAAAGAAAACAATTATCAAACATAAACCAAGCATGGTGAGAATGAGCCTCTCAATGTTCTTTTATAGCACATCCCTATGACTCTTAATTTTCCATCTACCTGTCTTTTCATATTCTTTTTCTTGTCACTTTATTTCCCTCTTTAAATTAAAATGACTTAAATAATTTTCACTAAGCTCCATTAAAGTCATTTTAATACTTTATTAAATAATTAAATTAAGTAATCATTAAATTTGATATAATTTGACAACTTAAAATTTAATTATTTAATTGACTTCTAATGTCCCAAAACAAGGGACATTACAATCCTCCCTTTCCAGAGATTGCTTGCCCTCAAGCAATCTGCGCCTACATGCTAAAACCAAATGCCCGAATCCCATATCAACCTCAAGAATAATGCTCTGCCAATTCGCTGCGCTACTCTGATATAAACAACATGCTCAAAATTGTGAAGCCACTCATCAAAATCCCACTGAAGTAGTGCATTAAACATGCCAATGCCAGGATCCCAAATTATCATATTGTCAAAACTGTCAAATATGAGGAGATAGTAGTATCTCAAGGAGCTATCAACACTGAACAAATCTCCAACTGCGAATGATCTCCCATAAAAGTGCATAACACCCTTCATCGACACAAAATAAAACATATCAACCCCTCCCGAGTTGCTAATGTAATCCATAAGAACTCTCATAGGTCTGAAACTCTATGAGTGTTAAGATCAATGCCATGATATATATCCTGCCAAGGTAACTCAAGAGAGACCACCTCAGAAAACTCCCTGCCAATTACGATCCAAGTACCACCCTTGTAGTCAACCACTACAAACATGACATCAACAGTTGGCCTCTAAATGCTAGTGTAGGAAAAACGAGTATTCCAACAAACCCAACTCACTGCAAACAACCCGTCATCATCTGAAAGCACACATACTAATGTTATGAAGTGACCGCAATGACCCAGATACTCCCAAATGGAAGTGAAGAATAATTGAATTGTGCCCACAAGATGTCCCACAACTAGTTGCACTGAAGTCTGCAAGTGCACAAAATCAAACTGCTCAAAGGCTGAGGTCAACAACAACAATGTGAGGGAATTAGTACAACAATAATCAATCTGAAATGTTACTGAATACATAGGAATCATGAGTAAGGAAGTAGCTGAAAATCCATCTCCTATGATCAAATCATATCTACCATCATTCCTCAAGCAAGAATTACTCAAGTGCTAAACTACAGAATCCATCCAACTCAATTGTAGAGAAGAATTCGAACCCATGTGTAAGATGAATGAAAAGTGTGCAGCAGTACTAACTCTAGAAATCAACCCGCTACTCCAATCCTGTGACCAAAACTTAGCACTAGAAACTGCACCTGGGTCCCAAATCCTGCAAGCAATTTCGTTCTCGTCACTGGAGTAAAAAGAAACTCCCTCATCCAACTTGAAGAGTTGATTATCAAATGACCAATCAGCATCTACCTCAAACAAAGAATTATCAACGAACTGAATATTATCTAACTCATGTTGAAGTTCTCGTTGGTCCAAAAATTTATGACTTTATCTTTTAGGACAATTATCCAAATCACAAGTCTGTTGTATGTTGTCAAGTTCCTTAACCACTTCCTTGAAAAACTCAATCCTTCCTTTGTTTTCCTGCTCCCTAAAATGATTAGCGACAACAATCTGATTTTTTGCTTCTTGAAGAGCCATCTTCATACTTCCCAATGTCTCTTGTGTATCGTTAAGCTCCCTGATGAGCTTATTAATCTCATCCTCCCTTTCCTTCAACTTATCAACATATACTTCAGCAATCTTTAAAATATGATCCCTATCTGAAAGTAAACACAAATAATCAGATTTCAATGATTCCGGAGCCACTTTGACAACCTACAAGTCTGCAAAATAAGGATCACTTCCCATGCCCTTTTGCCTCCTTTCAATTTGAACCTTCCAATTAAGATCTTCAATGATCTTATGAGTGTCCTCAAAATGTATTAAGGCTGCAACTATCATATCATTGGTGATCTTCAGCTGATTTTTCAAAGTATGTGTCACAACACCATATCTTGGTATGCATTGTTTGATTAGTCCTTCAAAGTACTATCATGCATAAGTGTATTTCTGCTATTAAGAACACATGACTCATCATAGCTTTCAAGGGTGTTTTCAATGTCATCATAGGCCTCAAACTCCTTGTTTGACTGATCTGCATACAAAGTCAAGGCTGTTGCTATGTCATCATTTTCAAGAAAATTCTCATGTGAAGATTCATACACTTCATTGGAAACATCTTGAGTCTCAAACATGCTCCCTCCTTGAGTAAGGTCATCCTCATCAAAATGTTTGTCAATAACAACTTCTAAGTCACCAATATAGATATTTGTATATCCCTTATTTATAACAACAGTTGAATCCTTCTTCTTGCAAGCATTTGTGTTATTCTGTTGAAACAAAATTGTGAGATTCCTATCTTCTTCATCATTGGTTAGAACCTCTTTGGCTATCTTATCTTCTTTACCAACCCCACAATTGTGACCAGGTGTCCAAGTGTCCTACCATGTGAAACAAATATGCTCCATTCACATTTGGTTCTTACTTTTTTTTTTTTTTTTTTTTTTTTTGGGGGGGGGGGGGGGGNTTTTGGGGGGGGGGGAGGGGGTTGCAACCTGTAAGCCCATTGATATTAGTTCATTTTGAGTCATGTGCTCCTGGAACCTTTCAATTTTATGCTCAATCAATCTTTTGGAAAACTCATAAGCAATAGGTGATACAGTCTCTCCCTTCCTCCAAATGGCCAACAAGTTTGATTGCAGTTGTTTGCAGATATCATCATCCTCATCTAAGAATAAGGACATAATGGTTTGCATACAAGCCCTCACCTTGTCTGAATGATCCTTATTTCAATTAAGAAGCGTTAAAACATTTGAAGACTCGTTTTTTCACACTTGAGATCCAACATAATGATAAATGATCTAGTTTTTGTCATAGTTTCTAAAATCTTAGTCCTCTTACCAAAAGTAAGGGCTTTCATATCATGTAACCCATGTAGGCTCTCCACAATCAGCAGTAAAACCTTCTTAAGTATGACATCATTATAGGGTGCTACAGGAGCTGTTACTCTTATGATTTCACTATGACAAGAAGCAACTACAAGTCTCACCTCTTCACACGGATGTTCCAATAACCCGTGTTAGACCACAGCAAGCATTAAGGGCTGCAAAGCCCAATTCAAAAGTCTCCAATCTGATTGATCTACACAAGACAGATATGAATCTAATTTCAGCAACTTAGAGAGAACACAATCAAAAAATATAATGGACTCCAATTGTAAACCAATTACATAGCCAATTTCCTATTTCCTTTTCTTTCTACAAGTCCCTTAGTTGAACACCATTGAATGTATCATTGAATGCTTGGGGAAAAAAATCACTTTTCTGATCTACCATTGTCTTCATCTTGTTTTTTCCAAACTGAATTTCCTCAAAAATGATGCAAACTTCCATTGTAAGATGCTACCCCTGTTCTGACCCAATCTTTGCAAACCACCACTACTAGAGTATTTTGTCAAATTGTTAGCATGCTCCCTCTGAGAATGAGTTAAACTTTGTTCTTGACCTGAATCTATAGCTTGTTGTTTACGGCGTTGGAGGGAAAGTGAAACAATACATACTATGCAAGATTCATGAATAACTGCCTTCAGAACTCAAACAGCAATAACTTTCAAGGTACTTAAGTCAATTCCAAACTTCTCTTATTGTTGTGCATATATTAGATCACCAGTTTTGCATTCAGCCATGAGAACATGAACAAAGAGGTACATGTATTGGGGATTAAATATTTCAGGACAATATGTGTGGGTCTCAACAACAATCAACAATTGTCTTAAATAAAGTACCGTAATCTATAATGTTTACTCTTCAAAAGTTGACAAGCAGTCATTTGATTCAATGTACAATAGCAGAAGGTAGCACTCTTAATGTAATTCAGAAGCAGAAGAAAACAAATGAACACCTATAAGTGAATATTGCCTCCAATGGAATGACGTCGAATGGTTTCAAGAATATGATACCTAAAATTTGTTGCAGTATATTACTGTCGTCCAGACTTTAAACTGGAGCTGTGATCACTTCATATTACAATTTGGTGAAGGTAAATGTGTCGGTTTCTCAAAGATGAAGGCCCGATAATTGTTGTTTGACTGCCACAATAATCCCAGCAAAACTAAGCTCCACTCCGCCTGAAATGACACTCCCACTATCCTGACAAAAAGGTATCACACAACCATGGATTGCTCACAATATAAGTCCAAGGCAATGCTTTTACACCAAGCTCAAGGCATGGTATGAAGCTTCCACAAATATTATAATTGCTTTATAAGGACCTTTTCATGCCCACTACAATCTTTCACGGCAATCCCAGCAATTTCAATAATGATACATAAACCAAATTCACCGACTTGGGAACGGAATCGTAATTATGAAGATGCCCTATTTAATCGAAGTCCAAAAACTCACTCCTAAGAAGAGTTCACTGACTTACTGCGAGTCAGGCGAGTCGCCGAGCCATTCTTGGCAGGTCAGGAAGACCCTACCTCGTGACACGCCGAGTCAGACCCTCTGACTCGCGTGACTAGCTGAGTCAGCGAGTCAGGGGCTGACTCACCGAGTTCGAGCCTCCAAACTTGGTTGGTGTCTGACTCGCGTGACTCACCGAGTCAGCGAGTTAGGGGCTGACTCACCGAGTCCGAGCCTCTAGACTTGGTTGGTGTCTAACTCGCGTGACTCCCCGAGTCAGCGAGTCAGGGGCTGACTCACCGAGTCCGAGCCTCCAGACTTGGTTGGTGTCTGACTTGCGTGACTCGCCAAGTCAGCAAGTCAGGGGCTGACTCGCCGAGTCCAAGCCTCCAAACTCGGCCGGCCAAAATGTGTACTTGCTGAGTGGTAGCCCCGAGCTTGTATACTTCCGTTGTATTTTCCTCGAGGTGGTGTTTGGCAATTAATTTACATTCCTCATGCACTTTTCACCATTTGGACTTCTTCCATAAGATGAGTTTTTATCTTTTCATAGGCTGCATTGAGTTGGGATATTTCTTGTTCTTCTTGTTACTATGCATGCATCAAATTTTGATCAAATTTTGTATGCATTCATTGAAACTTTTGCCAGTGATACCTGATCCTGTTGTTTGGATAGCACAGTCAAATAACACTATTAACTTTTGATTAAGTGTGATCTGCATTTTGTATCTTTGAAGTGACTTGTATTACGCATTGTTTTTGGTTTGTCTGGGCTTTACTCTTGATTGGAATCTGTGAATAGATTCAAAACAGATACACAAGAAAGATTATTTTCAGAAAAAAGAATATGATTTGTTGTCTAGGAATAATATCAATTTTCAGAAAAAATGTTATAGAAGAAAAGCAAGTGTCAGGAGGATTACCATGAACAGCAGACTGATATATTTGATTGGTTGATCAACTTCCTTTGGATAATATTACATTAGCATTGACCAATACATTAATCATATAGACTTTCAATAGTTTTCTAGAGACCATCTTCTATTAATACAGGCAATGAAAGATGAGAAACCACGATGGAAAGTAGTTTGGGTGGTAGGTAAGTGGTAGTTGGTAGTTGGAGAAAGGTTATAACTTCTTAAAACTTCCTAACTATTTGGTTCCTTTGGGCCCTTCTATATAAGCAATGTCATTCTAAAGGTTTGGAAGAGATGTGAAGTGTGTGTCTGTGTGTGTGTTATAATTGTCAATAAGAAATGTTTGTGAGTGTTACTATTGAGAGATTCTATATCAGTTCTACGTACGTTTGGTTCCTGAAATTGCAACTTCTATATTAAACTTGTTTACACATGTTTGGAACATTTGATGTCATGGATTTCATGGATTTTATATATATTTGACAATATTTATAATTCTATATATCTATGTTTGCTATTTCCTTCAACAATCAGCTACAATTTATGTTTGTACTTATGTGATGGATGTATGTTTATGTATGTGATCAAATTAGCTTCTACTTGATGAAGTTATCGTGTCTTTAAGCTTTATTCAATAATGGGTGCATGAAAGAAGTTTTAAATGGTTAAAAATCTCTAAATTTCAAGGGTTTTTTCATTTTGTCGAGTTAGAGCCGAGTCCGAGTCTGAGAACTCTGCTCCTAAGGTTTTGAGTTCAAATATTGTTTCTCTAGTTCTCCTTCATGCTCAGGTGCTAACTCAAACACCCAATAATCACGACCAATGGACAAAACTCATCACACGATAAACTTCATTCTCACAATATACCGTTTGTTTCTTTTGGATGATGAGTTTCAAGAAGGAAAATTGCGTTACTTCACCATACCACCATGAATCACCTCCAATAGTGGTACTTATAATTGTAGAAAGAATAACCACTGATTATGTTGCGACACAATGTTCACGTCTAAACCAATTAAACACACGGGCTTGGTATAAATAAAATGCTCAAATATATCACCAAAGTCTCCCAATGAAATGAATATCAATCCTTATTATAAGCTTTGTGGCCAGAATATTAACATATGCTTGCCCGATGATATTTCATTATATCACACAAATTAATATCTCCTGACAATTGAGTTTTCG
The DNA here is from genome assembly GCA_018584345.1 of Thuja plicata. Lineage (NCBI taxonomy): Eukaryota > Viridiplantae > Streptophyta > Pinopsida > Cupressales > Cupressaceae > Thuja > Thuja plicata. The sequence goes on along the minus strand of MU225466.1, from coordinate 2,379,573 downwards.
CCCATTTTTAGGTAGACGGCCCACACAATAATTTAGTCATTGAACATAATAGTTTTAGCAAGGAAATATAAGTCATCGGGCGCTAGAAAATATATGCAATAACACTCAGATGATATTCATAATATTTAACCTGCCAATGTAATGAATCGATAGATATAACCATGGTCATAAATTTAATTACTTGGTCCTTTAACGGTGAGTAAAAAATTTAACTCTTCAACATGCCAGTAGAAATATTTCAACACGGGCCTAAATTAATAATCTCCATAACATTTTAAAACTTACGGCAATAATAGAATTCCAACGAACTTATAATATTTCGCTCCAATAAAGCCACTCACGACAACTTTTATTGACTTCCCCCAGGACAGCATTGTTGGCTTTGTACATTATTGGGAACAAATCTGAAATTTGTCTTCTATAAATCAATATGCAGAAAATATATCTTGAAGCTGTCACAATCTTCACAAATTGACCTTTGAAAATTCATCAACATAATCAAACTGCACTCCGATCACTCATGAAATCTCACAGGCTGGCAAGAGAACCAGCTCTAATACCACAGTAATATCCCACTAGGATATTTATTCCAAAAAGAAAAATTTCAAAGATTCCACAAAAATTTTAAGCAAACAATTTGCATCAAACTGACTTCTATTTATGCAATAGATTATGCTGAAAATGATAGAGGTCTGAAACTAAATATGAAGATAAATTATTACAATCTTATTTTCAGAATAGATATGAAATGCCTCTATTACTGCAAGATGTCTTCAGATTATAACTTCACAAATTTGCCCAGTCATGACCTCTGTCGTGAATCCACATCCAAAAATGAATTGGGTTTCCATTCAATCCACCGAGAAATCCTGAAGGTTTCTGTCCTAAGTTCAAAACTAAAAAGCCAAAGCTTCCCAGTATTCTCCAAGAGAAAACAATTATCAAACATAAACCAAGCATGGTGAGAATGAGCCTCTCAATGTTCTTTTATAGCACATCCCTGTGACTTCATTTTTCATCTGCCTGTCTCTTCATATTCCTTTTCTTGTCACTTTATTCCCCCCTTTAAATTAAAATGACTTAAATAATTTTCACTAAGCGCCATTAAAGTCATTTTAATACTTTATTAAATAATTGAATTAAATCATCATTAAATTTGATATAATTTGACAACTTAAAATTTAATTAATTAATTGACTTCTAATGTCCCAAAAAAAGGGACATTACAGGTTTCATGAACATCCGTCTACAACACCACTTGGCCCAAGGGTTTCATAATCACACCTTCTTTTCTAAATGAATTGGGCAGCATTTTAAAGAATTCCACTATAATATAAATTGCACTTGAAAAGGATCACATCATTTCATCAAGCATTATTTACTTTATGAAATCGCACCATTTGATTATTAACTAACTTCTGTTGCTTAATGCTATCGCTGTCTTTAGTTTATGAAGTTGCACCATTTGCAAAGTAATGAATCACACCTAGTTTCTGTCTTATACATGATTTGCTGACCAAACTAATGAATCGCACCATAGTTTTTGTCTTTATATGATTTGCTGACTTGTCTTTTCTAACCAATCACTGTGCACATGTGTCGCTGCTTATAAGTATTTTCTTTGTTATTTATAAACACAAGATTTGATTTATTAATTGCTGCTCTCCTTAAACATCAACCCCTTAACATGGTGTTTTGCATGTTTTCAAGCATGGTTTGCTTGCATAGTCTTCACCTTGGCTAGTTTTTGATGATTGCTGTTATTGATATATGTACATGGCATTTTGTATGTCTTCAAGCATGTCAGTTAGCATAATCTTTGCCTTAACAAGTTGGCCAGCATCCTTTGCAAACTGATTTTGGATCACAACAATTGTGAACTTCACTTATCACCATTCTTTAATTTCTGCATATTACTTTGCTAATCTCTGCATATAACTGCCACCTTCAAACAGATCTCCACCTTTCCATAATACAGTGTAATGTGTCACTGCAATGAATCAGTTATATGATGAAGTCACTTCTAAAAGTTTAGTCGGCCATATTGTTAAGTGATTTCTCGTGTTTGAAACAGATCTCCACCTTATGATTACCTGATCATGTTTTGTAGATTCATATTGTTTTATCTTTCATTCGTATTATGGTTGCTTTCATATGTTAATGACATCAATGACAAACTATTCAACAATCTTGTTCATTCAACATAGACAATAAATATCTTCTTGACATCAATGACAAATTTTCCAACATAGAAGTAGACTAACCAATGACTAAGCAGAATTACAAAATAAAATAGTTTAGAAATAAAGCACTGAACACCAATACATTTAGTAAAAAATTCAGAATTACTCGCCAGAATTTGTATTACTTGACTTTGCACTTAGATGAGCTGATATTGAATACAAGCACATGAACCAATACGAAAGGCTGATAATAAAATAAGCTTGTGCTTGGATTGTTGCTGGCTCCCAAATGACATTTGAGCACTGTGAATTATCCTCCAAAATGCTACACGCCAGACTCTGCTGTGTATGGCAGCTCTAAAGTAATAAGGTCTGATTTTTAAAGCTAGCGCAAAATAGATTATGCACAATGGAAAACAATATAAAATAGCAGCACTACTTTGAAAAGTGCTGGAAGCTGATTTGACAAGATCACACAATTTTTCTGCAAATATGAATCGAACAATTGCAATAACAAAGCTCAAATACAATAATTGTGTATAATAACCCAATTGCAGATAAGGGTTGTCGTCCTCAAATCCAAAGCAATTCCAAGAGGGTTTTCCTCCTCTGGAAAAATGCCAACCAAGGGTTACCATGCTTGAGAGCTTTAATTTTGATATTTTAACTTGAAATAATGATTATGAATAATGGATCCTTTGATGTGAGCTTTGACTTCTCTTTTAAAGATGCTTTACTTTCAGATCCTCCGTTTTATTTTATCTTTATTTATATTACTTTGCCCTCCAAGTATTTAAATTTTTTTTGAATTACATCCAAAGGGCCCTTTGAACTACATTCTGAATAAAAAGTTAAAAGCACTTTAAACATTAAATAAGACCTAAAAATTAGGTGCCCTTTTTGAGAATGAAGTGATCAGGCCAACTTTTAATATTATTATTTCTATTTCCCTTGATTTATCCTTTAGCCTATAGGAAAAGGCTAATCTTGAAAAATAGACATGACAATATATTAATGTTGTTTCATTCTAACTATGTTCCAATTATCTTCTCAATGAAAACAAAGTTGATCTTAATAGATAGCTTCTTCAAATTTGAGAAGATGTAATTGCCTAACGAAGCTTTGTAGGACCTTGCCATAACATAATGGCAGAATAACCCAAAGATTGTTGGATCTATGTATAAGTTAATTTAAAAACCAAAAAAAACTAAAGAATGTCTCTTAAATTGAAACAATTTTGCCTTGGGTGACATCCCCATAGACGAGAAGAGGCATGAAGAAGAATTGAAGGGGGTTAATGAAAAGTGACAGCCACAAAGTTTATCACATGATCTATTAGAGGGTGGGAACCAGCTGAGGAGTCATTTGGAAAGATTTAGGCAAAACATAATATATATTGGAGGCAAAAATCCAGATAACCTTTGACTCACAAAAGAGGATTGAAAACCCAACGTCTTCTTACCAAGCTGCTCTAGTAAAAAGAGAAATGAGTCGAATAAGTAGTATCTTTTCAGCATAAGGATTTCAATTGACCGACTTTAAGGACATTAGAAGGTTGATAACTTATTCTGACAAATACAATCTTTTGAAAGGGAAGGCAATGTGTAAAGGCTCAACAAGAATTCTTCTAGCCAATTGCATGGATAATTGGCAATGCCCAAATGAAGCTTTAATATGGCCCCAATCACTGCAGAAGAAGCAAAAGCTTCTCTTTCCAAGATGGAGAAGGATAAGGTATCTAATTGTTGCCCCATTTTTCCCCCCAGTTAAAAATCGGATAAAGTCTAGTCGTCTTTCCTTAAAGTTCTAAGTCTTTCAACTTGTTCTTTTCAATCTATCGAAACCCAGGCTCAGTTCAAGAACAATCGTTGGAGTCCGATATATCAATCGGAACCTTTCTCTTTTCCCTTTTGTGTCCCCACATTTATCCCTTCATCGGTCTTGTCTTGCAAAACAACCAAGTTATCCTTCAAAGTGTCGTCAAGTCGGTGTCTTTCATGTTTCCAAAGTCAAGCAGTGGAGCCCGCGGTCGGTGCTGGAAGTATGATTGGGAGCTGACAATAGAAGTCAAACTAGTAAGCGGCTAAAGAAAATTTCCTTAGATAAAGGCGCAAAGTAAATAAAGCGGAAGCAAAGCCAAGTTCCAGAACAGCCATCGAAATCCGACAAGTGAAATGGAACTCTCCAATACAAAGGAAAGAAACAAGCTCTGGAGGTCGTGGTTCTTACAAAGGAAAAAGTGACTTAAGCTCGGTTTTAGAATCTTCATCAAAATCTGATCGCAATGTGGGAACAAGTCAACTTTGTTAAGTGGATATTTTGCAACCGACAGTTTTAAGGATCAATTGCAAATCAGTGGTTCCAGCCACAGTGTGTGAGACGAAGTCTCTCCTAATTATAAGGGAAGGCTCCCCTTTCTTATTGCTACTAGAATCAACAAAACACTTAACTACTTCTATTTACACTAAGCTAAATCAGGGTGGGACATTCATCCTATTCTCTTATTTCAGAATAGATGTTACCGTTACAATACGATCTTTAAGCAATGGTGTATTTCACTTACAAAGTATTCATTGGAGCAATAATCCTGATAAACAAAAGATTAGACATAAGAATAACCTTCAGCGTACCAACAACTTTCAACAACTTAGAATTTCACAAAAGCTCAAAGTCTTTCAGTGACCCCTTATGAGATTATGAGAACAAGAATGAAACACATGTGCAGCTCAAAGTCTCCAACACGTATTTCACCTTGCATGCACAAACGAAGGAAATGAAGCAGCACAGAGTCTACAAGCTATTTCCTTGCTTGAGTGTTCTATGTTAATCTCAGACTTGATAAGTAGCTCAAAGTCTGCAAGACCAAATCTGAAACCAAATTATAACTTTGAACACAATATGCAGCTCAAAGTCTGCAAGATTGAGTTCAACTCCCTTTTGAACAAATGCACAAAACTCACAATCAACTCAAGAAAATGTCGTCACATGACAATTTGGATTGGCACAAAGTCTCAAAACAACCTGCCTCTTTTATTGAAAGCAATCTAATTTACATCCAAGCTCAAAGTCTTAGAGTGCATATACAAATCGACAGAGTTTTATTGCCTTTTCAAAAGATAAAATTTACAATGAGCATCCTCTCTCTATATATGTGAGGAGTTAAGAGAAAAGGGTGGGAGAAGTCCAACTAATTTTGACCTTTTCCACAACTAACTATGACTTATTCAAATTACAGTCCTAATCTATCTCGACTTGCAATTTGTTTACATGTAATTACAAGTTGCAAGTTACATGTCATTTGTCAAAAAGAAATTACAAGTACATAATTGAAAACTATTCTAAGTGTCCGACAAGACACAATCCTATTTACATCATCCTTTGTCACCTTATGCTGCTACAAGATGTTGTGATTGAAGTACTCAGATTTGGTTGAAGCATCTTGAACTAGAACAAGAATCTGCATCCTTGATTGTCCTGCATCGCAACAACCTTTATTGGGAAAGCACCTTTTCAATGTTTCATGACCATTTCAGTCTTGAGAGCATTCTATGCTTTCAATCATTCCGCCACTTATCCACCTTCTTGTATGGCTTCATCATGTAGTTGTTCTTGCTTTGTGTCCTCCAGTCTTGGAATCTGTTTGCAAAATAAGACCAATGCCATGATTTATTGATTGGGTAGATCATACATGCAAACAGGAGAAGCCATGGAACGTTCTTCAAGAGAAGAAAGTTGCAAAGCACAAAAACCACACTTGGGAAGAGCTTAGGAAGAACACTCCTAGAAGAACATGTGCTTTACAGCTTGCATATAAGGAGAAGAACTTGCATATTCATTATTTTCATACCACTTGCAATGTGTTTGAAAAGTGAAGAACCAAAAATTGCAGCCTTCTTGGAAATTTTACAACACCTAGGGGCATTCATGGCTTTCATAGCTTTCATATTTGCTGCAGCTTTCATGTTTGCATTGGTTTTGAAAACTCCTTTTTAGCATGTAGGCAGAACTATAGGGATTCCATGAATAAATGAATGCAGCAAGGTTTGTACTTTTCGTTTCATTTTTCTTTTTTTATATTATGGATCGTTTACAAATCTTATGCTCATTCGAGCATCACAAACTTTTTATTCAACCATCAAACTAAGACAAATACGAGCTCCTTATGAGCAGCCACACTAGAAACAACAAATGGAAGACCAAGAGTCACAACTTATAAATCGACCTTTTACAATGAGACAAATACAACCAATAGAAGACCAAGAGTCACAACGTAGAATTCCACAAAGATGTCCCTCTTGGGCTTTGAACCAGGCTCTCCACAATGAGAACTCATTGCTTCAACCAACTAAGCTAAACCCCTTAGACGTATCATTTTTCTTTGAAAATTTGTATTCTTTTTTTTTTGGAAGCTCGTAATGAGGGAAAACTACAGCAATACTTGGTGATGTTTTATGATTACAATGAGACAAAGGGAATTCTTCGCACTGATTGCAAGTGCACTTCTACTGATTCAGCTTTAGATTTGCAAAGCATGCAGTATAAGCTCGGGGTGAATGTCATGAGAAGAGTTTTCTTTTTTTTGGAAAACGCTGATTCCAAGTATGCAACACACAAGTCTTATCAAGGAAATGCCATGGGAAGATATTGCTGGACAGTAATCAGGTTTCAAAAATATCTTGTAGAACAACTTGTGATGTAACGTTAAAGTTTCAAAAATCACTTGAGCATTGTTTACAGCCTCATTTTCGTATCTCAAAATACATCAAGAGATCTGAATTTTTGGATAGTTCTAGCCACAAAACATTCCATTCCACACAAACAATGAACACCACTAGGCAAAGAGCATGAAGAATTTTCAAAGACTCATTCAAAGACAAAAATCATGAATGAAAAGAAGCTACTTATGAACAAAAATCTTAAACAAAATTGGCTGAGAAGAGAAAAGAAACCTTCATTTTAAACACCAAGTGCAAAGAAGATCATCATAGCTACAAACAAAACTCCAAACCCAGCAAAACCATGGAGGCATATTCAAAAATGTTTAAGACTTTAAGTAAAACGGCCAAGAAAAAGAAAGAATATAGCTGGCAAAACAAGAAAGCAGCTAATAAATCCCGTTTTTTGCATTGCACGTGGATAAGGAGGGAAAAATGTTCAACACAAATGCCTCCAAACCTTCAAAACATGTCTTGAACTTCTGCAAAATGCTGGACAAAACCCTCCCACGCGGGCATATAAAGGAACTTGAAGGAATCACAAATCAAATGCAACTAAAATACTTCCACCATGAACGCGATCTCAATTCTGGAGAATCAAAGCACTGATTTCATGGACGAGTTTTAAGGAAAAACTCCAGTCGGGTTATGGAAGTCGAATTTCAAGCTTCAACGATTTCCAAAAAAAACTCCCAACTCCACTTTTGGGTTTTAAAATCCCGTCTGCACTTGCCAAGGGCATAAAACGTAATGCTTGCTATCGGGTTCAAATATCCCAATATGAAATACTTGATGAAAGGCGTTTTGTATTAAAGGAACCACTTACTTGCAACAGGGATATAAAACCCTAATTGCAAGTCACGTTTATACAAAAGAAATGCCTTTCATTTAAAATAATCCCACTTACAATCGGAGATCAAAAACGTGATTGCAAGTAGACATTTCTACGCTTTTTTAAAAATATTTTACCTGTAATCAGGGAATAAAATCCTGATTACAAGCTAACATTTAAATGCTTGCTGTAATAAAACAACTACTTACTTGTAATCGGGAAATAAAATCCCGATTACAAGTTAAGAAGTCATTAAACAAAATATAATTTATGCAATCAAGATTTAGAATCCCAATTACATGTATTATAGACTTTCAATTCATTCCAAAAATCGCACCTAGAAGGTATGTCGGGCTTCAGGATTTACTTTGCAAGCAACATGTTTCCACAAACTTAAAGAATAATACTTGCAATCGGGATATAAAAATCTGATTACATGTATTATAAGGAAAAGAATATCACTTGCAATTGGGAAATAAAAACTCGATTACAAGTATTATAAGTTACATTTTTCCTTAAGTAAAATACATATTTTGAACACCTAACTTGTGTTTTGATGACTCGAGACTTTAAAACGAAAAAGACGAAGGATCTAAGAGATTAAAAAGATCAAAATAAACAGGGAAAAGTAATTACAAGTTCAAGATTTTCGCAAATCAAGTACTTGCAATCAGGAAAATAAAACACAAAATTGTCAAAATAACCAAGAAAATTTTTCTATTGAAAAACTTGAAAATTGACATCCAAAGAACAAAAAAACTAAAGTCAAAGCAAGGTATGACTCATCGCCTTCGAGAATTAATCTTAGAACGCCTATCTTAGAGAGAAAACAATGATTTTGGATCCAATTTCGTTTGGGGTGTCCCAAATTTGAGGACAACAAACTTAAGTAATGAAGGCAGGCTTGAAGGGTGGACGTGGCAAAATGAATAAGGCGGAGATAGAATTGAGTTCCGGAACCATCATCGGAACCCGATAAAGGAAAAGGAATGAATGAAGTATTCATAAGGAGAAGTTTATTCAAGTTTGAGGCCGAAGGAAAGAAGGCGGAAATGAACATTGGTTCTGGAAATGTCATTGGAGCCCGAAGTTTGAAATGGAAAAGTGAAAGTTGAAATAAGTGACCTCTATTCAAGATTGTAGGGAACATGATACTTAAAAGGAACACTGGGCGGGGATAACTTTTAGTTAAAAAACAATCTTCGGAACCCGACACCATAAACGAAACTTTTAAAGTAAAAAGAAGATTAAAAGCATTCTTATAAAGCCAAGTGAACGTTCCATTTCCAAGCTTCGAGTCCGGCACTGTGAAAAAGAACCCTCATTTTTAAATTTTAAAAAAAAAGGGGCTGACATGTCTCAATGGTTGTAAAGTGCCTAAACATTTAAGGCACAAAATGACTTGCATTAATGGCGCCAAAGGATGCAATTGAAGATATTCAATAGAGATTTGCAAGGCAATTTTTAATCATTTTCCAAAGATAGAGCCGAAGAAAGCAGAGAGATGCTAGGGCATCAAGTCGGTTCAGTCTGCAAGCAGCGATCGCCAATACCAGTGAGTTCTTTCTAATTACTGACATTACCTATTTCAAATTTGATTATTGCCTTGGGTGAATAGTTGTTAATCACAGTCAATTTTAAAAAAGTAAAGGAGAAAAGATGAGGTTTAAACACCCAGGTTATGATCATTTTAATGGATTAGAATGTGCTTTATCATAAGTGGGTGACACCAAATTGGGGCAAGTCAATTTAAGAGAATTTTGGGGTAGAGTCAAATAGCCTAATAGACACCCAATCACTAAGAAGTTAGTAGAAAGTGGGTTGTTAGAAGTTGTCGGTTTTCCTGTCGTCGTGCAAAGTGTTGATTTGATTATGGAATGCATAAATAGATACAATCCAGACACGAGGCAAATTAAGACCCAAGATGAAAGAGTCCTCATTACTCTTGATAGGGAAACCATACAAAATTTCTTTTGGTTGCCAATGAAGGAAGAATATGCACAGTGGGATTTCATTTCCTCCCAACTGAGTTTAGCATGAAGAGGAGTGTGTATAGGACAGAGATTGCTAAGAATTGGTTTTATCCACCAAGGAAAGGTCAGTCAAAATTGCCTAGAACTATCCTCCAGACATTTGTTAAAGATGAAATTGTGGATATAATAATACTATTACACAGACTCGGGGGAGATGAAGATACGCGTCCAGATGATATGCGTCGGATCAGGATACCTGGATTGGGCAAGGAATAATTAGTGACTGGATACACCAATTGATCAATGCATTCCCACTGAATTAGTTCTTTTATATGTCATCATATCTAGTATATGCCCTAGCTTGTACACAGTATTGGCCTGAGCTGGAACACGTGCAAGAGTTTGAAGACAACATCCAAATCTATGATTTCTATCCTAGTATGTAGTTACACAACAGTTATGCTAACTTCCGCAAATTAAACAATGTTTTTACTATGAAGTTAGTTCATGAGCTACAGGGATGCTCGGAGAGGAGAATTTCCCCTACGCCGTCATGTTAATTCAGACTTGTGGCAGTTATTTCATCCAATTCCCCACTTTCACTTATATCAGGATTGGCGCCTTTGATGACTTTCCATGGAAGCTGCCCCGTTACACAAATGATAAAATTATTATGGTAGAGTTGTGCGGGCAGATTTGCGTAGTGAATAAAAGGCGTGCAGAGGCATAAGGCAGGCATCACTTTCCCTATTTCACTGGGAGTATACACATGCTCATCCTCCTCCAATGCTATAAACATTACCAAGGTGGCAAGCAAGTACACAATGCAGACATATGATGTTTTGTGAGGGCATTTTGATCCGAGCAATTTTGTAAGGGATAACTTGTAGTTAGGGTCTTCTTACCATCATGTTCCTACACTAGAGGATTTTTGGGCAAACTATGCGGATGACCATGAGGTGAGAAGAAGATCTTGGTCCAGACTGAGCATAAGTCAAATCCAAGCATAGCACCTCCAATTTGATATTCAAGGAGTTACAAAGGATGGCTCAGATGTGGTGGATCCCCAGTATTATGCAAAGGTGCAAGATGCTCCACTGGATCCAATCAATTGGGAAGCCTCGGAGTTGGATGACCTTGATATAAGGACAGCACCTGTACTAAAACGAACCAACACTTGGTTGAAGAAGAGGACGGGAAAGATACCACACCATCAAGCACCCCTGCTGCTCCCAACCAAAATCCAACTCCCCCACCAACGCAAAATGTTGCAATTTCGAGTGCACCAACAGTAGATTCATCAGATGTTGTTGGAGTAGGTGATGGGCAGCCACCTGAGAAGGAATCAGAAATTAATCCAACTTGTGGAGCAGGCTCTTTCCCAACTATTGATTTGACTGGAGATGAGGTTACTGAGCAAGGAGACCAAGGAGGTCAGGAGAAGGAAGCAGAGGCACCACAGAGAGATGGAGAAAAAAGAAAGGAGCCAACACAAGATCTCCAACAATCTGGACCAGAATCTGGTAAGGTATTAAAATTTCCTTTTTCTACACAAGCTCCAAGCACCACCACTCTACCTGTGAAGAAAACATTGTTTATATCTCTTGATGCCCTAAAGACTGCTTCCCAAGTGCTAGCGACTCCATCATGGTTGCAAGCTAGTCTGGATAAGAAAAGAAAGAGAGAGTAGAGAAATGTCCCCCAAAGGATGCAATGTCTCAAGTTTTACAGGCTTCCCCTACTCCCAAAATAAAGAAACTTAAGACTATTTCACGCCTTGTGGAGGATGAACGAACTGGGCATGTCTTCTTAGAGGTTGCTCAACTAACAGTTTAGAGGGATCCCAACATAGCTAACCCCGCTGATTTCAATGTGACCAGGATCGACACTGGTGATCCAGAATCCGATTAGGATATGGGAATCTGGCAATTCTCAAATGTCAGAATGCAGAAGAGGATAGAGAAGGCAAAGATGGACAAAGACCAGTTGAAGGTGATGGTTGAATTTCTCTCAAATAGCTCAGGTCATTGTCAACACCCTTATCTGTCCAATTGGCGAGCTCCTCTGATACCATCCTGGATCCCACCACTGATAAGAACAGAGAACTAATCTCCCAGCTTCAAGTAGACAGTCAATTCGGGAAAGTGACTAGAGAATGGATTGCAGACTTGAAAACTAGAGGTTTACCTTTCATCGACAAATTGAGTGAACCTTATGATGCTCTGGAGCTAGACAGGAATGCTTTGGTTTCAGAGGTTAGAGTGGCTAAGATGGAAGAAGTAACACACAAGCAGAATATGAAGCAAATAAAGGAGGTGATGGATATGAAAGCCACAACAGCTATGAGCCTAGGCCTTATGTAGTCCCTCGATGAACCCCTTCAAATATGGATGTTCAGCATGGGACACAAGTACGAGTGTATCCAAAAAAGTGTGTCAAACTTGAATAAGCTTTTGAGGAAGGCTAAAGAGATGATAGAACAGGTAATTGAAAAATTTCAAGGATATTGGCTAAGTTCCAAAAGGACAATTTCGGAGTTGTCACTTGTAATGTCCCCATTTTTCAGCAGGTCATTGAAATGATGGTGCCAGGTCATTATTGCGATCCTCGTGGTCTGGCGAGGGGTTTAGAGGGTCATTGTTGTGAACTTACTATTTATAGTAAGTCAAGGGATAGTTCCGATGAGCTCAGATGAGTTAGAGGAGTTGAATGATGCTCTCGGTTTTCATTTCTGGCTTCCGGTTTGGGCTCCAAGAATCTTGGAGAGA
>MU225466.1:2334933-2366101 GCA_018584345.1 Thuja plicata | reverse complement strand
GAATACAACCCAGCCGCACATCTATAAGGTGCCAATCAAATTTCATTATTGTTTTCAGCGGCACATTAATGTTTAGTTTGCTTGTATAAGTTTTATAGTTGGTTTCGGCAATTAAATAAAGCATTTCTAGAATTCTGAGAATAAATTAAAATTGCTATTAAATGTAACTCTCTTGCTGAAGAAGTGTTTGCTTATAATAAACGAAAGCAATTTCATACCTGCTAGTTGATGTCTCTCTCGCAATTTAGCTGGAAAGATTTTATAAATTAAAGAAAATAGGCAAATTGCTTAAAGAGCCAGTCAGGCTCATCACATCACTGCTAATGAACTAAAGAATGAATATCAGCAAAATATTTATGCCATCACTACTCCTCAGGTGCTATATTGATGAGGTGTGGGAATCATCATTGAACATTCATCGCAAATCTAAAGAAATTAGAGAACAAATGGCGTACTGGACTATTAGAAACACCAATGTGACCGTTCCAGAGCACGGTGATATTACAAGGGTCGTAACTACTCTACAAGTGATGCAGGAGCATCTTAGGATCTTGGCAATCTTGCATCAAACAAAAAGATTTCCTTAGTTTGTTTTCTGTTCTGTTCCAATTGGGCAGTTTTTGGTGGCGGTCGATCTGGGCTTGTTATTTTTGGCTGCGGTCGTAACATCGTGTTCTTGGCTTAGTCCTGGAGCTTATCCTATGATCGCAACTCATTTGGTTTCATTTCGCGGAAGTTATGGCAGATTCTTCGCGTATCTATCATGTTCTTCATTTCCTGATTGGTGGTTGGCTTTTCCGATCGGTTTCCGATCTTCCGGCTGGTTTTTCCGAGTGCGATCGTGCTAGTTTATTATTAAGTTAGAGGCCGACTTTGTTATGTGACCGCTTCACTTAAATCTTTCATTGGAGATTGTTCTTTAAGCTTTGGGTCCTGACCTATTTGGGTGTAATGTATTTACTCATTTCTTGGGGAATGTAATCTTTTCAAGGATGACCAATGATTGTAATTGCTTTATAAGCTTATGGACTTGTTCCTAAGGAGCGGGATGATCTTATTAGATTATTTGGCGTAGCTTGGATAGGATTTGGAAGGTTTTTTGTGTAATCAGGCCTGTGTGCTTGGCATGTAAGACTGGCATGTGAAATGGCATGTTGCAGATCTGTTGTAAATGAGTTTCGATGATAATAAGAATCTGACTCTCTTATTTTTACCTACTTGTCTTGTTTTCTTTCGTTGTGTATGCTGACTGCAAGGGTTGGACCGATCTCTTTGAGGTTTCTCCATCCTTGACTGCATTAACAAGCGTACAAGGAGAAACAAGCAGCTCAACAGCCACCTGCGAAGAAAGGAGAAGGAAAAGCGCCATGACAAGTGTTCGCCAATTTCTATTGTTTGTCTTTATTTTATGTTTTAATTGCCAAGTGTCCTAACTTTAATTTATGGTATTTAAAAGACAAATGTTGTAACAACTTTTGAAACGGTTTTCTGGTTAGGAAGTTGAAAGGACTATATATTTCCAAATGAAAAGCAATGCAAGGGATCAACAGTTGGTTTTCAAAATTTCCCCTGTTACTTTGATAACTGAGTGAGACTCAAATTTTGAGCAACTGTTGTTCAGATTGTTAATTTTCTCTTTCTTTTGCCGAAGTTCATTGATGAATGAATGATTATTGGACCAAAACTTTGTTTTTGTGCAACTAGTCGTGGTATTTCTTTGTGATATTGTTTACTCGTTATGCATTTCATTGATGTTGTAAGTGGAAGAAATTCATTGCTAGTTGAAACCAGCATTGTATTTTCATCTTTGTGTGAGATATCAATGGTGGAAATTGATTTTATATATAAATAGAAGCTTTAATGGGAATGTTTCAATTTATTCTTCGCAAATATTCCATGGTGATGGGTAATTGTTAGAGCCTTTCCTACTTTCTGGTTAAAAGCATACCCATTTATTTAGTAAATTAGATTCATTCATTGCATATTCATGTAAGGGAGTTGTACCTTTGAAAATTCAGAGAGGAACTGTCACAATTCACTCAACTGTTGATTGGCAGATAGGTTTTAGGGGCAAAGAGTCAGAGTTTCATTAAAGCCAATCTGTTAACCAACATTAATCATGATAGATTCCCCATAGTTTATTTCCAACCTCTCTGGGTTTTGAAGATGAAGGCAACAGACTAGAAACTAATGATGTCCCACATCTACATCAACATCTAGGCAAAGAGGAAGAACCATAGGAGAATGCATGGACATAAGCAATCAAGTTGCACAATTCTACAAGGAAGCAACACATCTTCCCTTAAACCTCTACTAATATCCAAGGTTTACAAGTTTCTAAAAAGTAGAAGCTTGTAGTGAGCATATGTAATTGTTCCCTAGACTATTGACAAGGAAAATGAGAAGGCCTATAACCTCCTGTAGAAATAGATTCATAAAGGCTAGGATGTAAGTGAAAAGGTTATGATATCCTCATGGTAGCATGCATAGGAAAACGTCCACTCACATATCGTCATCTATTTGTGAACCATCCAAATCCAAGGAAGACTTAATCCCTACAATACCCTTGATAGTTTGAAAGAAGCAAATAATTGGTTCTATATTTTCAAATGCCCCCTATTATATGCTACATGTAAAAGTGACGACCTTTTAAAGGTTAAGAGAAAAAACCTATAGTTGTGATAAAGTCCCTATATAGACAATGGTACCTACCCAATTTGAATGGCAAGAGGGCTTTCTAAAGATAAGGCACTCCATGTTCCCCACCATTTCAATAGAAAGTCAATGTTATAATAACCACAAGATGTATGGTGGTCCAACTCAACACATGGGAGCAAACTCAACCTAGATAATATGCTACATAACCATCATTCATTTGCAATAGTACGGTAAAGCATGATAATATAAACCCTTTCAATATTGTCCCACGATATAGCCCAAAATCTCTGATGTACTCCAATAATTGAGCCAAACATCGCTAATTTGTACTCCAATAATTGAGTCCAACATCTCTAATAATTGAGCCTTTGATGATAGTGTTAAACTTTAAAAATACATTTTCTAAGGAATCTCCTAGAAGAGCATTTCAAAGCCATGGCATAAAGATTGGGGGAAAACTCATTGGAAATACACAACTAATAAGCAAGATTCAAATTAAGTGATGGACCTATACAATAAACCGCCATATAATTGAATTTTGTTGTGACCTACATATGCTATCATCTTAAGAACTAAAACTAGAAAGAGCATCTCCAAAGATATGGATAATGATAGCCTTAATTTTACGCAAGGGTAACCTCTAGCTGAAAAACATTTCAAAAATGAGCACAAGCACCTAACTCTATCTAACAAATATCACAAGAATTAGAAAGGACAACAATAACATCAGCAAAAACGCAAATAGCAATAAAAATAAAATGCAAAGTACAACCATAGTCACAAATATGTTGATGAATAAAGTTCGTAATCAACAATATAAATCACAAAAAGTGTCCAGAAGAGAAGAAACCCATGTTTAGCCCGAATAGTATTCTTAACAAAAAAAGTGTGTTTGTGGAGTCCAAAATCTCTCAACAATTTTCTCATAGAATTGTGATATTGTTCTATGAATGGGATGTATTGTTTGTAAGCTACTGCTAATGCATACTTGCAAGACATACATGATCCCTCTCATTGAGATTACTATTCTCAGAGTGCTTAGAAAGTTAGGTCCAAAATGTAGCATAATCTTGAGTGAATGTGCATTCAGTCATCATCATCTTATCACTATTGATATTTAATGATCCCCTAGGTAACAACCCTAACAAGAAATTTCGTTCCAAACTTGTATATATTCTGATTTTTACCTTACATTTTGTCACACACTTTGCATTAAACCCAATATGAGAAATTGTTGAGTGCAAACACTGAAAGTTGTTACCAAAAATTATCCAATGTGGAGCTATAGACTAATCAATATTCCCTAATACTTTTCAACATCTCCCAAGGCTATACGCCTCCTTATGATATGGTACAGCCTATTTATACTTGGTACAGCTGTAATGTCACCTCCTTAGGCACTTCAATTGTCGCTGGAGATTGGGTTATTATACAGGTTCCCATAGGTCAGCTGAGTGGATAGGGGACCCACCTAGGGGTTTGTAGAGCTATGCAGGGGCTTTATAAGCTGTTTTGGATAGTTTGGGACAGTCTCCTGGAAGATAGGAGGGATCCCTACTTTATTAGGGATTGACTAGAAGTTGACTAGAACGTATCAGGGGACCTCTGGAATCAGTCTGGAGACTTTGGTTGCAGTTCCTATTTTTGAGGGAGGATCCCTATTTTTTAGGGGAGACTGTCAATAGCTTGCAGCATTCAGACATCATCTGTGGACTGGTGTCAGCAGACAAAATTCAATTTGGAGTCCAGATCATGAATTTATACATAAATTTGGAAATATTAAAGTATTTACTTTAATATTTTATTATTAATAAGTCATAAGGGGTGACTTAGGAAAAAATAATAAAGTAATAATAAAATAACCCACTTGACACATTTCCCTAGGCAAATAAGTTGTAAGTTATAACTTAAAAAGTGCTTTTTTAAATCTCATGAAGAATAAACCCTCAAGGTTCAGTTTTATAAGGGAATGTATTATGTTTTACAAAGTTCAATAAAATCAATGAGAAAACCCTAGAAGAGTTAAAAACTTTCTTTGAGGGAAAGGCAAAATGAAATAAAAGAACAATTTGGGAGCCATTTACCATATCCAGATTTCATTTTCTACTTGTGCATTTTAGTGGAGGAACTCTAAGAAGAGTTTCTACAGCAGTTGATCTTCTAGGAACGAAAACTCTTGGACGAATTGAGAGTTGGACGAAATCCCAGCTCTCCTGGTGACAGGAATTACCATAGATTAGTCTTGGTTTCATATTGGCATCAATATTTGGGTGAGTTTTTCTCAGATCAGATTGAAAGGAGCGAATATTGCTTATCAAAATTGCAGATCAGTATTTTGGGAAGGCAGATTTATCATTTTCTAGACATCCATCCCTAGCCATACAGCTCCAGGCTTCATCCAAACCCTTCCCAGCTTGGGCGCTGAGCAAGGAAATAGCAAAAAATCAGTATACTGAATTCCTTAGTTTGGGACAGCATCAGAGATTACAGTCTGCAGGGGTCAAATCAGTGAGTTGCCAGGAAGAAAATCAATCATCCTCCAGCCGTATAGCCCAGTATTGAATTTCCACTTCTTCCCTAACTGGACAGCAGCCTACAATAGCAGCAATTAGCATAAAATTCAGAGTTTGTAAATCTGCATCAGCTTTTGAATATTCGGCGGAGGAGGAATCAGGAAATACAGCTCAATACATATCCATTTATTGCAGTGCAAGAATGCCCAGATCCGTGCAGCTGCCTGGTACGGTCATGTAGTAGTTTTTGAATAAAATTAAATCAGATTTAATTCGCTTGCTTTGTGTACTGAGTTTGTTGTATTTGTTCTTTCAGTATTTCATTATATTTTCAAGCATTGCTATCTTATTAGCAAAAATACCAAAAAAATCATAAAACCTCGAAAACCACAAAAAAATCAGAAAAAAAAAAAAAAAAAATCAGACTTTGGGCAAACAAATCAAAATTAGCAAATTCTTGTCCAGGGGTGTTCATTACAGTGGTATCAAAGCACAGAAATTCTTGTCATCTTGTGAACAAAATATAAACCATTGATGAGTGAACAGCCTTATCAGACTTACACCGAGAGAGGGAATCACACTCAGTGGCAACCACCATTGATTCCTGAAGGTGAAACAATTTCGGTATTCTTGGTCATCACGGGTCAGATTTGAGTGATAGGGAAAGGAGTACACATACCATAGCTAAGAAGGAGAAGGAGAAAGCTAGGTCCATTAGTCCCAGCACCAGGATTGAGAGGAAAGTTGACACTATGATGGATATGATGTCTCAATAATCAGTCACGAGAGGGAAAGCCTCAGCATACTACCTATACAAGTGAGACTAGCAAACCATGGGGTGAGCGTACTACAGCTTCCAATTCAGTTTTGAGGCCTCTACAGCCTATTTTCACTCAACGGGAGGATTCACCTATTCCACAGGGATGAGAGCCTGAGCTACAGATCTCAGCGGCAGAGGAGATCTAACACCATTATACAGAGTATATGACCTTGCAACCAGAGGTCAAGGAGCTATTGACCCTTGATCAGTTCATTGGGCAGAAGAAACACAGGGCAGGTTCAGGTAGCAGAGAAAATCAGAGGGCTACACAGGGTAACAGAGATTTCTAGCAAGTTGCGGGCAAGTTGATTTGATGGAGGAGATCTGTGTACAGCTCGTGCGTGGGTGCAAAAACTAGACAATTACCTTTCCTTGAGGCCCATGTCGGAGGAAGAAGCAATAAATTTTGCCACTTTACACCTAGACGGTGTGGCACATGAGTGGCGGTACCACAGGTTGACCACTTTGGAACACCACTATATTACTTCCTATGATGAGTTCACAAATAGACTCGTCGAGCGCTTTGATCGGAAGGAACTGGAGATGTATTTCAGGGAGCTTGCACAACTCAAGCAGTATGGGTCTTAGAGACTTACATTTATGAGTTTTTGAGGTTGTCAATGATGGTGACAAACATCTCAGAGAGATTGATAGTTCTATTTGTTGAGGGGCAATTTTATCAATTTTTTGTATCATCCAGCCTGCCTGAAAGTGAGTTCTTGGAAATCTTTTATAACGCTCTCATAAGAGCTCATTCACTCATCTTACCAATGTGGATTAATAAACATTACTCCCCATTTACATTTTATGTCTTCAATGTGTTATTAAATAAAGGGGACCTTTATTATTTAAATATTTCCCACTTAACTATACTCCCGCATTAATAAAGTTGATATTCATATTTAACTTTATAATCTAACTTTATTAATGCATAAATCATTCATATCAATGATATTAAAATCTCTTGTCGATATTAACCATTAACCATTGACATGAAAATGTCACTGAAGAACCTAGCCCTGCCCAAATGACTTACTATATATAGTAAGTATGACAAAACTGCATCCAGACACCTCAGGTTGATCTGCAATGAAAACTATCTAGGCCAAATAGCCTCAAAGTCCCTTAAATGTCCTGGTTAGCCTACGGGACCATGGAGAAATAGGCTAACGACAAACTCATACAACAAGTACTAGAAAGAGGACATTACATATATATGCAATTTATAGTGATGATTTTCAAAGATAATCAGCATATATTCAGAAATGTTATCAGCTCCTATTGCATTTGCAAGATGATGTGATTTTGTATTCCATTTGTATTCAAGAATCAAGTCTGATATAAAAACTCTTCCCCATGGTTTTTAAGACTAATTTAGTACATTTTGTAACTGAATTTTGAAATTAATATTGTTTTTAAATAAATTTAAATACATTTTTAAGTTGTGGAGTTTTTGCCAAGTTGAAAATTTTTCGCTTGCCAAGTCTAACTTGAGTCTATGGATTATGAAATACAACCATAAAGGTCTTATACGACAACCCATTATAGAATGTTTCATTTGACCTATGAAGTTTCTTACAATAAATACTTAAATAAATGACTCATCAATAGCCAATTGACATGTATGACCATATTTGGTTCACAAACACAAACCCTAACATTTTCTTCTTAGTTTAGCACAAACCAACCACTGAGTTCAATAATAGTAGCAATACTGATGAACCAGTCTATGAAAACATTCCAAGAGTTATGCAACCTGATAGTGAGGAAATAATGCATACCAATAGATAAAATTTCTCAGAACAATCTTGGAAGACATAATTGAGTTTCAGCTAAGGCAAGCCCAGTGCTACCGATAGAGAGAATAAATTATGGATGATAACTGTCCCAAGAGATTCATTCAGTTTAAGGAAAAGATATTCATCATTTTCAGTATATGACACTTATATAGACCTATCTCATAACTAATAGCGAAAAAGTTGAATGTTTATTCAAAAAACATTCAAAATACATTTCAACAAATAGAAATGAATGAGTGCTTTATACTGATGTATGACAACACCATTGGCTCATATAGACTACTTTTTGTCCAACGATTCTTTTATAATTGTTAAGGTAAATTGATCAATAACTGGAGGAAGAAAAAAATATCCTGAACGATTAGCCAATTTTTTACGTTAAGTTCACATAAAATTATAAAATTTACTAAATATACAAGCATGACAAGAAATTTATGTGTAATGTACAGAAGCATTTGTTTATCTAATATATTTGTCATTCTATAAAGTAAAAAGATTTGGCAATTATTCTTCGATATAAAATATATTTTATTCCTTTAAGTTTTCCAGGTTTACTCAATGTTTCTACATAAAAACAGGCAGCATATAATACTTTTTAAATCATGTTTTCAGTGGTAAATTCTTTCTCACCTTTCCAGTTCCTCGGGCTCCAAAAGTTATCTGCTTTGGCTCTCCACCAGTGATAGATAAAACATAGATCTCATCATCTTGTACATAGGCTATCATGCATCCATCAGGTGACAATTGAGGATCAAGAAGTGGAGAAGATGGTGTGCTCTCCAACCTCAAGAGTAGCTCCATACCAGGAAGATCTTGAACATATATCTGTCCATATAATATTACGTGTGAAACCACAACTTGAAACAATACTACAAAATAATTTACAAAGAGATGTAAAGGGATGGCACAAAGAGTGGGTTGTTGTTAAAAAATATTAGCAAAGTAATATAAAATGTAAATATAGATCATCAATGTTGTTAAAACATATATCTCTCTTACAACTGGAGAAAATGGACATAAGGCATATGTGCTCAAGTAAAATGGGTTTTCATCATAAACCCCCATGTCAATTTAATCAGTTCACACCACTATAAAACAAAATTAGTGTCACCACTAGATATTGTGTCTCCATTTACAATGAAAAAATATCTACAGAAGTAAAGAATGAAATTAAGAGCTGTGAGCTTTCCAGTTTGATTATAAAGCATTATTACTAAATTATATAGTCCAACGTGGAAATAGAAATGCCCATTGCAGCTCACTTAAAAATGGAAGCTAGGAAAAGAGAGGTGGTGCCATAGAGGAAAGGCAAAAGAGAGGGAGATCAACAAACTATTACTAAAATTCTAATTGGTTTTATTATTTACGTCTTAATGTAAGAACCCCTTGTGGTTCTAACTCTGACAAACACTTAATTGTTTCAATTTTGGATGGTTGACAACTTGTCAAACACTTTGCATGCAAGCTCTGATACCACTGCAATATCCCTTGCCAATTCTGACCTCAATATGTTGATTAGAGGCTCAAGGAATATCGTCAAACACTTTGCATACAGACTCTTTACTTGTTGTTTCAATGTTTTGGTCTGATAATGATTGTTTGAAATGATGTCAAATGTGTTTTAAATGCTTTCAAATGGTTACTAAGATGTCTAGGCAAAGAGCCATAATGCAAATGCAATTCTTTTTGACTTTTGAATGCATATAGATAACCCACACCATGTAAATATGCACCTACAGCAGCTAGATATTAATACAAACAGTTGGCATGCAAACTAAATATGAGAGAGACAACTCTTGACATTTGAACTCCTTGAGACAAGTAAACTAAATTGATATGCCAAATCATTAAATGCTGATGCTTTTATTTAATGTAAACATTTACAATGCAATGGCAAACATTTATTGAAATTCCAAAAATATATAAATATATGCAACTAATGAAAAACTAGGCACCCACGTATGGCCTGGAAACAGAATGATTTCCACCAATGAAATGTTGTATACCCTCTATTGCTGAAAAACGATCAATTCTGAAATGAATTGGAATTGAAACCCAAAATGCATTGAGCCAGGAGGCTCATGCTCAAGCTAGAAGCCCACGTGTGGCTATAGGTGGTACGGCCAGGCTGAAAACTAATAATTTCTGCTAAGAAACAATGGCTATTACCTGCAACTAAATTGCCATGGAATTATCTTTGCAAGTTCCCTAAATCTCACATCAAATTCTTCAATTTTGCACAATCTGGACTCTTGGGTGAAGCCCACGGACTTAGCAATAATTAGGCTAGTCTTCCACAAACTCAAAATTGCAAACCATTGAAGAGTTTTTGTTCTCCAATGAAGATAATGGCTGAAACCTGCAACTCAAGCTCCAAACCCCAATATTCACCATAGACAAAGTCAAATTCATCCAGCATAATGAAATCGATTATTCTCATGGCTCTTTATAAGTCCTTCAATAAGTTCGATCATGAAGCTTCTCAATCACCTTTCACATAACTAAAAACATATTTGCTTTTTCTTTCTTTGGGCATTGACTTAGGGAAAACATTTAATGAGCCACTTAATAATATATTCATTTAATGCACTTTATAATCATTAAATGTCCTTTTATAATAAAGTAATTAAATGCTCTCACTTTATAATTTGACTTTATAATATTAAATCCCCCTTTAATTATAAAGTCACATGAAGTCAATATAATATTCCCTTAAAATAATCAATTATTATTAAAGTAACATTAATAATAATTAAATGTCATAACTCCATTAATAACCATTATTTAATGGTTCTGACTTCATCACTAGCTACCCACTGCTCCCACTGTCAATCTAGATGCCTTACTAAAAATAGCAAGGGTCCCTCTCTAACATCCACTGACTTATCACAAATAGTAAGTCCCTCAAAACAGAACCAGAAACCTTTGAATATTAATGCCTCAAAACAAATGAAGACTTTGGTGAGGTAAACACCTACAACGTCCACCTAAATAGCTCCAAAACTCCCAAACTAGACCCTCTAATCCACCATACTAGCCTACGAGGGTCACAATAATAGGCTAATCCCTCGAACTCTGATTCTCACGAAATGGGGACATTACAGTCCGCCCTCCCTAAGATTGCTTGTCACCAAGCAATCAGGACTACAAAGACACTCCATTGCACTGGAAGTCCAAAGGAAGATTAAGAAATGTCCCACACTGAAACACAACTGCAGCACCAGCATAACCACAACTACACAGAAATGAACAACAACCCATCTGTCCAATCTCTACACACTGAAACTGTGCATCTGAAATAAATCATATATATGGGGGTCAAAAGTGAAATTGCAAGTAATCCACACCATGTACACACTCCAATACTCCCCAGTGAACCTAGACTGAAACCCCAATGCATGCAAAAGATCCCATGTCACACTAAAAAATATCCAACAGAATATACCTAGATCCCAAATCCAATATGGAAGTCTGCCAAAATGAATATCCTCAAACTTTCGTTGCTCAACTCTGATCCCAACTTCTGCATACCAGAAGTGGTGAAGCCAACCAACACGACCCACCCAAACTGCAGTGCTAACCCTGTCGCCACCTGGGTCCCAATGCAACTGAAACACACATCCATCTATACCGTGGAGATAAGAACTCCTGAAGGTGTCTGTATCACAACCACTATCTTCATCCTGTGTTAATCTACCATGGATGTGATGACTCTACAAGTAGCCCCCCACCAACTTGTCGTTGTTGATTCCATCTACTGAAGATGGTGAATACCCATCCCACAAAGGATGGTATAATCTGGGAGTCAATCCACACCGACGCATCATCAAGTCCTTCACATGTGGATCAAAAGAAAAATAATGAGCACTCCTCACTGTGTAGTTACGGTAAAAGGCTCCAATCTCTGTCAATGGCTCATCACTGAAAACTCTGGAATCAGAAGATGGCTCCAGTCTCTGACCCCAAATGGTTGATTGGGCAGGGCCTCTAGTAACCCTCTCTGCAAACCCAAGCACAAAATCTCTATGAGGAAGCATTGTAGTCAAAGTATCTACAATCGCTCCCACCAAATGCTTAATGTCGCGTGAACCTCGGATGAGAGTATCCTTGGTGACTCCAAACGGTCCCTCTCGAAACTCCGTACTCTCAAGAAAGTACTCAATAAATGAATTCATGCAGTAAAAACAATATGAGGAACAATCAACCTTTTCTTCTGCAACCCTTAGCTGATCACTCTGACTCTGGGACATAACAAGCTGGCGTGCAGAATCAGCTGCATGGGATGAAGTAACAGATTTGTTTCCAAGAGAGGGGAACAAATCCACATTAGGACCATACACCCAACCAAATGACACTCTATGAGTCTCCTGAGTAGATGATGGAGTAACATCGTGAACTAACACACAACTCTTTGAGAATCCACCAGTGCCACCCAAGAGCTATCGGTAACCCGACCTGTATCACCTATCATAGTACTAACCACGGGAGAACCTGATGCAACAATTGGTTCTCTGCTGCTCTCAACCAGAATACTCATCCCATCTGAGACTACTGCACCCATATCTGTGATGGATGTAGCCACATCCATAACCACAACTCGTGGATATAAGATCGTCACCAACTACCACTGTAGAAGACTATATTGTATCTGTAGCTGGTGAAGACTGTGCCAAACTCAACTCCAAGATAAGTTCCTCAATCCGTGACTGAGACTCACGAAGGGCCAACTGTGCACTCTCCAAAGAGTCCATAGTCACCTCAAGCTCATGAGTGAGCTCATCCACCTCCTCCTTTCCTTTCAAGGCATCATAACAAGTGCAATCCCACTCAAGAAGATAGTCTCTGTCAGCCAATAATTGTAAATAGTTACGTTTCATTATACCAATAGCTTCTTGTAGAGCATGAAACTCTGTAAGGGAAAGGTCACTATCACCGTGCTCATCTGACATAGGAGCACCCCAACCAAACGTAGCCAACATCTGACGAGCAACATCAAAGTGCTCTATGGTTGTAGCAATCATGTTATCATTGACCTTAAGTTGCCCAACCAAATGATGTCTCTGAAATTCATGACTCCCATGCAAGCTCTCTGATTCAAAGTCTGCACTGTGATATGAGGTTGTATCAACCTAATTATAAGCAACAACATGTGTGCTATCATTACTACACACATCAACATCTAAGGTACTGATGCTAAGCACCTCATCGGATGGCTCAACTGGCAAGGTAGAAGCTACTGATATGACAGTATCTTCACACACTTCCATTTCCAAGGTAACTGCATGTCCATCCAACTCACGATCCTAGAATTCCATGTCAACATAAAAACCTTCTAGCTTGTTTTCTAAGGTCTAATCTAAAAATACAGACTCGCCATGACATGAATCCACATCACACATTGTACCATTAGTACTAGAATCTCGAGTACCTTCATGTGACAACTTAATAGAAGCATCTTGCGCATGTGTAGTTAATGTTGTCTCATGTTGATGCAAGATTTCATCACTACTATCATGTAGATCAGAATTGTTTTGGATCAATATTTCCATGCAATCTTCATTCAAGGTCACTCCCACAACACTTTTTGAACTTGTCATGACTTTCACATCATCATTACACTCAAGTGGAAGCCTATTGTCATAAAGATCAGACTTGTTATCATGACTGATAACAACTTCTTGAGCGCTGAAAGTACCAGCAGTCTCTTCGAATTTCACCCTCTCTTCCTTTTCCTTTGTACTGATAAGGTTATTTGCATTAGTGTTTGCTTTCATTTTCTTTGCAAACAAAGGATCCAAAATTTCTGGATGTTGTAGAAGCCTTGTTAAATTCTTATCATAGTTTTGAAAGACCTGCATGAGCTCTGGCATGAGTTCTTGTATAGACTTCATTTTACCCATACTGAAACCAAAAACAAAAGTGTTGATCACTCAAATATCAACTGTGTGAGCTCAATGATTTCCAATCCCAGTCGGATGGCAGGAAACCGCTCTGATACCACTGTAAGAACCCCCTTGTGGTTCTAACTCTAACAAACACTGAATTGTTTCAATTTTGGACACTTTGCATGCAAGCTCTAATACCACTGTAATATCCCTTGCCCATTTTGACCTCAAAATGCTGATTAGAGGCTCAAGGAATATCGTCAAACACTTTGCATACAACCTCTTTACTTGTTGTTTCAATGTTTCAATCTGATAATGATTGTTTGAAATGATGTCAAATGTGTATTAAATGCTTTCAAATGGTTACTAAGATGTCTAGGCAAAGAACCATCATGCAAATGAAATTCTTTTTTACTTTTGAATGCATATAGATGACCCACACCACGTAAATATGCACCTACAGCAGCTAGACTTTAATACAAACAGTTGGCATGCAAACTAAATATGAGAGAGACAACTCTTGACATTCGAACTCCTTGAGACAATTAAACTAAACTGATATGCCAAGGCATTACATGCTGATGCTTTTATTTAATGTAAACATTTACGATGCAATGGCAAACATTTATTGAAATTCTGAAAATATATAAATATATGCAACTAATGAAAAACCTGGATCCCACATATGGCCTGGAAACTGGAGGATTTCCACCAATGAAATTTTGTGGACCCTCTATTGCTGAAAAACGATCAATTCTGAAATGAATTGGAATTGAACCCCCAAAAACATTGAGCCAGGAGGCCCATGCCCAAGCTG
Source organism: Thuja plicata (assembly GCA_018584345.1). Taxonomy (NCBI): domain Eukaryota; kingdom Viridiplantae; phylum Streptophyta; class Pinopsida; order Cupressales; family Cupressaceae; genus Thuja; species Thuja plicata. The sequence continues at coordinate 2,351,609 of MU225466.1, read as the reverse complement.
GAAGCCCACATGTGGTTGTAGGTGGTACGGCCAGGTTGAAAACTAATAATTTCTGCTAAGAAAAAAAGGCTATTACCTACAACTATATTGCCATCAATTTATCTTTGCAAGTTCCCTAAATCTCACACCAAATTCTTCAATTTTGCACAATCTGGACTACTAGGTGAAGCCCACAGACTTAGCAATAATTCAGCTGGTCTTCCACATCCTCAAAATTGCAAACCATTGAAGAGTTTCCGTTCTCCAATGAAGATAATGGTTGAACCTGCAACTCAAGCTCCAAACCCCAATATTCACCATAGACAAAGTCAAATTCATCCAAGCATAATGAAATCAATCATTCTCATGGCTTTTTATAAGTCCTTCAATAAGTTTGATCATGAAGCTTCTCAATCACCTTTCACATAACTAAAAAGAATATTTGCTTTTCTTTCTTTGGGCGTTGACTTAGGGAAAATATTTAATGAGCCACTTAATAATATATTGATTTAATGCACTTTATAATCATTAAATGTCCTCTTATAATAAAGTCATTAAATACTCTCACTTTATAATTTGACTTTATAATATTAAATCCCCCTTTAATTATAAAGTCACATGAAGTCAATATAATATTCCCTTCAAATAATCAATTATTATTCAAGTAACACTAATAATAATTAAATGTCATGACTCCATTAATAAACATTATTTAATGATTCTGACTTCACTAGCTAACCCACTGCTCCCCCTGTCAATCTGGATGTCTTACTAAAAATAGTAAGGGTCCCTCTCTAACATCCACTGACTTACTATAAATAGTAAGTCCCTCAAAATAGAACTAGAAACCTTTGAATATTAATGCCTCATAAACAAATGAAGAATCTGGTGAGGTAAACACCTACAACGGCCACCTGAATAGCTCCAAAACTCTCAAATTGGACCCTCTAATCCACCATACTAGCCTACGAGGATCACAATAATAGGCTAATCCCTCGAACTCTGATGCTCACGAAAATGGGGACATTGCACTTAAGGAGAGTTTCATCTCTATTATAATATTTTGGTTTCCCCATGATAAGGAAGATCTTGACCATCTTGCTTGATTAATAGAACCAAGTGTATTGGTAGAAACCTAAGTCCAATAGGACAAAGCCAGGCATCCCATATAATAATAGGACTTTCAAATTCCCTCTACAAGAATTTGTTTACCTCTTCCAATAGTACACCTCGGATACTTAGAGGTCCTTGTTCTAATTCAATCCATAATCCAAAGTGATTCTGATACTATACGGGATTTATCAAAAACATCAAGCAGAAGAAAAGAAAACTACCCACAAAAGATGATAGATATTCAATAGTATATTTCATGGTGATTCTTTAGTTTATGTTCAATTACAATGCTTTCTAGACTGCACAATATTATACATTTGCTCATGATTTGAGCTGATCCATAACTTCACAATTGTACAAGACTTGATCTGACTTGTCACTAACTTCAGCCTTGATTTTGCAATAGTATCAACGGTTCATTCAACATTGACATACCTAGAACCTGCACCATTAGGGACAAACTATACTACCAATAGAACCAACTATATCCTAGCTCTAAGTATAAAAGACACGCGTAATTAGTTAAAATGTTGTTGGCCCTACTAGATCATAAATGCTTCAAACATTACTTGATGTAGGGGACTCCCCTAACATACTCAAAACACGTGCTCTCTTATGCCATGTGAGGGTTACTCCACCCAACATTCATACACGTGAACCAAGAGAATAAATCAAAAAAATTGAAAGAAATAAATTGCCTTCTATTTCTTAATGAACTGAAAATGCACACATGCTCTTCTATTTCAATAAAATGAAATAAACATTCTTCAATTGTTAAAGATTAGCCACTTAGGCTTTACAACTTTGCAAGATAGAGCTACAAGCTATTCTTCTACACCCCTTACTACTCTTTATCTATGAAGAGAAGAACTCAACTTCGAATGAATAACCTCTAGCCCAAGTCTCCCTTTTATAGAATCCTTGTGTCTCTTGAAAATCCCACTCTCGCTCTTGATGAACAACACATGGCTACATAGCCAATAGATGACCTTTCAACATCCCAGGAGGCCACCTAAAGAGATATCTTTTCAATTTTCCCAAGTGGGTGCCTAAAATGGTGTATTTTCCCAATTTTATGTAACCACTCAAAAATATGAATGTATGACTCTTACCCTTGTTCCCACATCAAGAAGGGTATTTCTATGATTTTAGCACTATAAATGATAGAAAAAGGTGTCCTTATTAAAAAATGCAATTGCCTTCACACATAGGCCACAAATATTAAATATTTTCAACCTCCTATGTCATTTCAGACACTTTCTTAGGTACATAGAGACCTATAGATGATTGCATTTATTTTTTAATCACCTAACCTTAATAAATATAAATATAAATAACAATATTTTTTGGAAGATGCAAGATTTCCCTACACCCCTGGATGCTCCTGCATCAAACACTCGGGGTAGGAAAATTTTGCGAGTAGAACTCACAAAATGGAGTTAGGTAATAGGATTACCTTCCAAGTTGTAAACAACCTGAAGCGAACTCGATCGTTGTGTCAATTACATGAAATCACCTCTTTTTCGTTCTCTTCCAGCATCTCACTAGAACAACAGTCACCCTACTCCCGCGACTTTGTTTTCCACTCTTTGCTCCTCTTATGGATTTGAAACCGCCATGTATCATCCTCCTCCGCCCAAGACTCTTTCCTCTCCTCTTCTCCTTCATGGGATCCAACCCACCCTTATCTAGCCTCATCCACCAATTAACCTCTCCACTCTTCCCCTCTTTCATAGATTTTAATCCACCACGAATCAACCACCTCCATCAAATCTCACCAGCAATATCCTTAACTACTTCCATGCAAACATGCAACCTTTTGACACCAATCTGCATTATCTAATTGCACTCTTTCTACATGCAGATTTGCAACTAACTCACTTCTAGTCTTCTCTACTTCACAAAACTTAGACAAATTAGTAATTACCTTAGTAATCTCAACTATTGCAACATCCTCTTCAATCTCTACTGCTGCAACATCTTCATCACCTCTCACTGTGACTGCAACTTCTTCAGGTAGTTCATCTTCTTTCTCTTTGTCTTCACTTGACACAAACAACGCACCATCTTTATCAAATACTCGATCAACCTCCAAATCCACATTCTGAACTACATCTTCTACCTCAATCTGCGAGGTACTGTGACCTCCATTGCATTCACGTCTTTCACTGCCAACTAATGGTCCACAACGATCGTGTTCTCCTCTCTTTTCTCTTCATTTGTGTGGGCTCCTCTTACTTCTTTTGTCTTCTTGCTGCAATTTTCCTTCAATAGGAATCTCCACATCCCATAGCTTTCCTCCCAATATTGTTCTAAAAATGATATCGCGGGCCTCCTCATGACCCACTTCGTCTTCCTCTTCTTCGAACGCATTCTCTCCTCATCTATTGCAATCTTTCACTCACCTTCGCTTTTTCTTGCAGCTTCAAGCTCTCAATCAATCACAACTTCGTACAACGATCCTTTTTGAACTCTCCACAACTACTTCTCACCTTCACATGCAAACTGCCTCATAGTTGGCAATCTATTTAGACAATACCACTCTCCACCCTTAGGTCCTAGTGTAGACTGCCTCTCATTTGGCGATTTGTCCACACACTCAGGAAAACTTGCTCCACAACTTCTCTATGTAGTTCCTCTTGCAACTTGCTCATACATCTGCAACAAACTTACACGCATTTATCCTCTACCCAACAAAAGATTTCTAGAAGACACACCTCTCACTTCCTCTATCCACTCTCTCTTAGTGGAGGAACTATGTGCACCTTCTACCCAACTTCAATCTTTACTGGAGGACAACCAACATGCTCGTATAAAATTTCATCCAACCCAAGGTCCTCGTGTAGATTCCCTCACATTCGGTGATCTATCTACAAACTCAAGATCTTTGGCTATGATACCATTTGATGTAGGGAACTCCCCTAACATACTCAAAACACATACTCTCTTATGCCATATGAGGGTTACTCCACCCAACATTCGTACACAACAACCAAGAGAATAAATCAAAAAAAATTGCAAGAAATAACTTGCCTTCTATTTCTAAATGAAATGAAAATGCACACATGCTCTTCTATTTCAATAAAATTTATACACATTCTTCAATTGTAAAATATTAACCTCTTCGGCTTTACAACTTTGCAAGATAGAGCTACAAGTTATTCTTCTACACCCCTTACTACTCTTTATCTATGAAGAGAAGAACTCGACTCTGAATGAATAACCTCTAGTACAAGCCTCCCTTTTATAGAATCCTTGTGTCTCTTGAAAATCCCACTCCCGCTCTTGATGAACAACACATGGCTATCAATAAAGGCAACACATAGCCAATCGATGACCTTTCAACTTCCCAGGAGGCCACCTAAAAAGAAGTCTTAACCTTTGTTTACTAATAATGCCATTAATTAGCAAATCCATTCTTTGGTCGAACTGTTTGTTTTTCTCCTTCACAGCAATAGTCTTACATATTACGGAATGCCTTTGATCGATCTGTTTGCTCTCTTCTTGAACAGCGATGTATTTATTACTATCTAATTTATGTGAGAAACATCCTTGTGCCTTTGAAGATGCCCTTTTCCTTGAATTCTTTGTCTAAGTGAAAGAACGGGATTATTTCAATCTTAATAAGGTCGCCATTCATAATAGATAATCGCCTCTTATCAACTATTTGTTGTATTGATAATATAAAGTAGCTTAATATAAAGGTCTTTCTAATTAAATCACTGCTCTTGTATCTTTGTTTCTGTGACTTGTTCTACGATTTAGTGGCCTTTGGCCTTTATTCAGCAATAGGGTTGTTACAGTCTCCCCTTCCTGGAAATTGCTTGCCCACAAGCAATCTTAGACCTTCATGTTGATACCAGGATGCCAGATGAGTTAGTAGAATGTTCAACACATACTCCTTGTCTCATGCTAATGATACTGACATCACAATGTTTATCAAACTCTATCATAATATGAAGCAATTCATGTAATCTACCCATCATATAAATTCCTAGGTCCAAAGGTTTATAGTACCATCTACTCAAAACATAATTCCATTGAGCATTGGTAAAAGTAATCTCCTGAAAGCTGCCAAGAGGACGAACATTCCAATGCAGCACAAACTCCTTAGAAGAACGTATTTTGATGATCTCAAGCCTCGTCACTATAAAAGCAAACTCACTATATTCACCATAGATCATCTTATTTCCAACAACCAATGAACCCCAAACGATCCCCAGATTCCAATACAGTTATAGAAATATACCATCACGCTAATGTTGTGCCACTCTAATTTCAACAATCTGATTCTTATACCCAAACCACATCTCCTGCAATCCTAAGGAGTATTTGTGTTCAAATCCACACTGAAAATGTCACTGTCAAACTCTTTCTTGACTTGCAAAAGAAATCGGTTCAACCATAGTACTAAAAGCTCAATATATTCCCTCAAGATGTTGAGGGAAATCCCAATTGCTCCAACCTATTGCAACCATCATAATGTTATTGGAAGACGACTAACATCTTAACCCTAAAAGTAGACATTCCTTTTTTAGATAATTTGTCCCACGTGTCTCGCATGCAGGAAGTTTTACAAGTAAGCCACAAAAAAATATAATCAAATACCATATTAATACTCCACAAGATTTTAATATAGTGGAAATTTTATTAGAATATGTATTCACTACAACATAGGGGTGCTCACCTCTTGTCGTGAGGAATAGGAAACATAGGCACACACTAATGCAAAGTGGCGAATATATAAGCTTGTAGTTACACAGAGATCTCCTCTTTTCACTTGTATAAAGGTTCTCATTCCCTTTCTTGTAATGTGGTAGTTATCTTGTTATTTTGAAAATCATATTATTTTTTGCAGGAGAGATTTAAAGCATTGTAAAATTTTACAAAGTGCCTCCTTCATTAATAAACATGTAATTTTCTTCTGTCAAATGGTTTTCCCACTTCACAAATTGACTCAAATTTACTATGGTATGATGTTATTTTAATTTGTGTTGCTTATCTTTCAGCGTTTAGTAGGTCGCAGATTAATATTTTTCTAACTTGACTAAAAGATCATAGAGACCAATTGTCTACTATCAAGAAGCCAGAAGATAAAGATATTGTAGCTTTGGTTTTACCAAGTTTGCCATCACCCTATGACCCTGTTGTTCAATCATTGTACCTAATTGCAGAAACCCACTGCAAAGAGTGCATTCAGTGCGCACATCAAGGGCAAAGGCAGGCACAACAATTGCAATTCACCCAATGACTCCTGCAAAGCCAGTAATATATCGAGAGAACAAAATTGAAGTATTTTTATAGTAATGAACCCAAACATCTTACAGGAAATTGCCCAAAAAAAAGGTGAACTAGCATGCTAATAGAAATCAAGGCAGGCAAATGCTGTTGAAAGTGACAAGCAAGAGGTGATAGAAGGATTTGCATTTTTTGCATCACTTTGGCACTTTGATAGAAGAGATAAATTTGTCAAAGTTAGAAAGAAACTTGGAATTGTGACTAGTTTAGTCATAAGGAGGGGTAATAGATAGATTCTGATAATTATAGAACGTATAGAATATTTTAGTTAGTTTTGAGAAAATATAAACTAGGTGGGCCGTTCCAATCACAATGACGTTCATATTATTGTTTGTCATTATATGTGGTTTGTTCCACAAATAGTAGGTTTCTTATTCTAGGCCCGGCTTATTTAAAGATACAGAATCTAAAGAAAGAACTTGGCGTGTGTTCTATTCTTACTAAAAAAGATAAGACATGCTGAGTGTGACCTGTGTTCAAGCTCCTTCAAACATGCTGCCAGTACATAAATGCAAGCCCTACTAGAACTAAGCGAGACACAAATCTGTGGAAATTTTGGAACTTCCTAAGACTGAGGAAAAATTAGAGTGACTGAAAGCATTTGAAATGGATGTAAGGGATTGGACATCTTTTCATGATCTGAAAGCATGATGTCAAGGCTGGAAGCTGGGCATTTTGACAACAATGATGTATAGGAAATGACCTGACATGAAATGCTTTTAATCTGATCCATAAAACCAAAAACAGTTTATGAGACCATGCAGCTGTAAAGCTATGCAAACCACGAGGATGTTTTCAACACATCCCGTATGGATGTTTTTACACATGTAGCTAAACCGGAATTGGAAAGAGCTGGAAAGAAATTAAAATCATAATAATTGGCTTTCAGGGAAGTTCATCTGCTAATAACTCTGATCAAGAATTTCCCTGACTGATTAAATTGTTCTACCATTAAATCAACCTCTGAGATGTGGGCATATATATCCTTGATATCACTCTAAGTCTGGCATTCCACAACAAAGTATCTCTCGGATCAGATTAAACAAAAATAACAAAGCAGAGTTTTGAGATAATTTACTTTTTCAAATGACGTTCAATCTTCACTGATTCATATTGAATGATTCACAAGAAGCCATCTTTCAATAGTCCAGTAATATAATAGCATGGGAAGATACCATTATAGGACAGACTAGTAATCATTGGAATTAGGGAGATAAAACGAAATTACCCCTGCAGGGAGAGGAAGCATGAGACGGTGCGGGTGGTGAGTGTTTGCCCAATCATAGCGAGTGACGCCCAATCCGCGCTCTCGCAGGCGTTCCCTTCTCATCTTATCGGCAGAGGAGAGATTGGATTCGTCCACACCACCTCCTGGGGGACTCACCACCAGCTCCTGCTTGGCTGTGGATGCATCGATCACGTAGAGCTTTCGGTGCAGTGTGGCATCCGGACTGAAGAGATAAGAGAGAAGCGTGTCATCGTGGGAGAAGGCAAAGGACCCTGGCACTGCACATCCAGGCAGAGGGTTTTCTACTATGTCTTCAACATCCACATGGAACTCATTCTCTTGTAGACGGGGCATTGAACAAGCTGGATTTTTCACTGCACAACAAAGACTCTCCTCCCTCACACTGCACAACAAAGGCTTCTCCTTCTTCACACTGCACAACAAGGCTGCTCCTACACCTCAATTAATGGGCTTCGCTTTTGCCCCTCCCTGCCATTATAATGGGTTTTCCACACAGTAGAATATTTTATTTAGGCAAGCATCGCCGTGAGCCTGTATGCATAATCTATTCATTGGGTTCTCTTTTATCTTTCCCTCTCATTTGACGGTTATAAGTTCAATGAATTTCTACATAAAATCTTACTCAAATGGTGATCTCTGTGTCGCATGCGATCGTGGTGGTTTGTTTCGAGTGGGGTAAATGGTAAAACATCATGGCGTCCTGATCTCACAACAAATTCCATAGGAGGTGCTTTGGTTGACCGGTTAAAAAAACATTTAACAGTGGATTCTGGCTATCTTCTTAATAATTGAATAACTTTTTAACTTTGGCTGAGTCAGATCTTGTTTTAAAAAAACATCACAAAAGTCCTTTTGGGGTATGAATAATATTTTAGCTTTCACATGCATCTTTTGGATTAGTTCATTCTGTTTCATTTCTGGTAGGATGTTGAGGCAGCACACTCCAAAATAAAGTTTTATTTTTTCTATTTTTTTTTTTAAATAAACATCCTTTCTTCCTATGAGAGTTGGTTCTTAGTGGACTAAATATATAAAAATATAAATGTTGTGTATATCTATAATATTTATTATTAATATAATAATATAATTTATAATATAGTATGTCATCTTTTTTATTAATTATGTATTATAATAATTATTAATATTTATTATATTTTATAATATTATATATCAATTTTTTATTTATAATTTTTATCTTGTTTTGATTAAGTAAAAACAAGTTTTGAAAGGATCTGAAACCTCTTACAAAGAAATCAGAGAATAAACATTATATTTTAAACCAAACTGTGCTACAGCACCCAAGGATACATAGGCCCAAGGCCCCAAAAGCAAACAACAAAAAAAGACAGCATATAGAAAAGAGACAGCAACAGAAAAAGATAGCAATAAGAAAGCAGAGTAACAACTAGCTAGTTTTCATCAGTTCTTTAGCATGGATGACCAGGAGGTCCATGTTTTCTGCAGACACCTTCAGCTCCTCCAATTCAGCATCCTTCTTTCTGGTACTATCACGAGTTCTTTTACCAGGCCTTGTGCTCTCCTTTATCTCCTTATTTTCCTCTCCCCAGTTATGCTCCAATTCCAGGATCTTAAAACGGTCCGCAGAGGCTTTCAGAATATGGAAGATTTGCTCACGGATTTTCTTCAGAGTACTTTCCAGCTTCTCCACTTTACTCTCCAAGCTAGTAATCGTGGCTTCATAGTTGTTGTCCTTAGCTTCCTTGCCCAAATTATTCAGCTTCTCTTCCATTTGAAGGGCAGTGCCACCTAATTCCCCGATGGTCCCCCCTTTGTGCACAACTTCCATCCAGTCTTGCAAACAAGTAGCCAGGGGCTTGTCTCCAAAGTTTGCCTCCCTGGTCATATTGACAATTTTATCCTGCTCCTTAAGGTCAGCCTTAATTTTTTCAGTATCCTGAACAATATTTTCCAAGAAATGGCCAAAAGACAGAGTACTCTCCTTTTGATTATGATCAATCTGAACTTTACCTTTTTCTTTGTTGCTAGCATCATCACAAACCTGAGTAGTATCCACATTCTCAATCTGGTTACCCGGAGGGGTGGTATCTTTTCCCACAAAGTCATTGATAACTTTGTTAGCCTCCTCCATATCTTGTTGTACATTCTAGGTGTCATCCATAGTTTCATCACCTCTTCTCTCAGTCTCTTTTTTATTTTTATTATCCTTTTTTTTCTTACACTTTCTAGAGCTTTCAATATTTTCATCCTCCTCATCTGAGGATATGAAAATACTCTTTTTGGTTTTACCTCCTTTAACCTTCTTGATATATGAATTCTTCTCCTTATTTGAAGAGGTTTTTCTCTTTTTCCCCTTAGGGTTTGTCTCCTCTTCATTAGTGTTGTCATAATCTAATTCGAACTCAAAATCAGACTCATCAACCTTCTTCTTATATTGACTAATTTTCCTTGAAGTACTTCCCTTATGTTTACCTTTCCCTTTGGCATTGTCACCCAAGGTTCCCATCGACTCATCCTCAGTATCCTCTTCAAATTTGTCACCTGACTCCTCATCCTCAGTTTCTTCATCACCAGGGGCATTACCCTTTAGGATGGGTTTGTCTACTTTCTTTAATTTCAGTAGGTTGTAAATCAAGGCCATAAGACCATGATGGGCGGCATGATCCCCATTAGGGTCTTTCTGCAAATCCCTCATAGTTTGTCTCATTGAACTAAAAAGATAGTAGGGAATGCTAATATTGTCATCATATCTAAAATAATTTAAAATGACAAAATGGTGCCCATAAGCATGAGAGAACCTACCATCCAAGGTGATATAGTTGATATTCGCATACAAAATAAAATGCCTGGGACTGCTAATATTTCTGGGATCATGGTACCCACCAACCCTTTTGACAAGTCTGGTCACTTCACTGTCGTTCTCTGAAATCTTTCAGGAGCTCTATCAGAAAGGCTTATATCACGGTAGAATTTCATACCATCCTTCGGCATTCCCATGGCCTCAGCAATCAAATCTTTAGTAACCTCAATCCATTGGTTTTCAAAGAGGATCTTCTCATTCTTCCAGTTCTTGATGAAATACTTTGTAATGGCAGGATTGCGGTCCTAAAGCCTTTCCATGTAACCTCTGAAATCACCTTTCTGTAGAATCCTCCAGACTTCCTCATTCTGTTTCCAATCTTTGCATCTCCCTGGCTCATATATCTTCTTGTTTCCACCCATGCTCCTTCTATCAAACTGATTGCTACTCTTCACAATACACTTAGTAAGAAAACCCACAATCTTCTCTATGTTTGCAACCTCCTTCAAAAACACCCATAATCCGTGAGAAATAGCATTATAGGAGTGAAGTATAGTGTTGGAAATGACAGGGTCATAATTATTCCTTACATAACTTATCACCTTTCCCATTATTAATTAATTGCCTTTCCATTCTTTGAGTATCATGGATGTGCTCCTTCAAAATGAAAGATTTTATATTGTATGGTATGCTCTCCTCAGTCTGCCATGTGTTTGTGTTATCATTTCTGCAAGCCCGGTTGGCTGCCCACTCAGCAACTCCATTTGCTTCATGGTAGACATGGGTTATTATGCACTTTTTCATAGTTATTATTATATCCTCAGCATCTTGCATAATGTTTTCGATCGACCATGAAGGAGGTGAAATATTGTTAAGACAATTAACAATGTTCAAAGAGTCCCCCTCTAACCATAAATTTTGGCAATTGAACTCCTTAGCAAGTAGAAGACCTTGGTAAGCCATCATTGCTTTCGTAACATGATTCTTTTGGATGCCTATAGGAATAGCCCTAATAACTCTGCACATAGCTTTCTCATCACGAAGCATAACACCACACCCAACATTGTCAGGGTTGCCTTTAGAGGCCCCATCAAAGTTCACCTTCATTCACCCTATAGGGGGACAATCCCAAACAGCCTCTTCCCTAGGATTTCTTTGATAATCATTTTTAGCTTTTATTCTCCATTTCTTTAAAACAGAAATATCCCCCAGAACTCTAGTATTGGGATTGCATTCCATGATTTTATAGTTTTCAATAATCAATCTTTTTGTTCTCTCAAATAAGATTTTGGGAGGGATAGGCTTATCTCTAAAGATTCTATCATTCTGCTCTTTCCAAATAGACCATATTATGTGAGGCAATACAATCTTCCATATCTTTTTTATCGCCTTATTCTCAGTGATAATATCCCAAGAACTGAGCAATCTTTGAACATCCAAAGGGAAAACCCATTCTAGATTGAAAGTCTTCAAAAAAAGGGACCAGATTTCTTCAGCAAAGGGATAATGGATAAAAAAATGGTTAACTGATTCTTCCTCCTTCCTACAAAGAACACACATGTTAGGCAAAATCATACCCCTAATCTTGAGGTTATCAAGAGTAAGGATCTTATTTTGAAGCATCATCTAGAAGAAAATATTGATTTTGGGGGTCATTCCCTTCATCCAAGCTTTGGCTCATAAGGGAGCATCTTGATTATCAAAGTTCTGATTGTAGGAAGAAGCTACAGTAAAGTTACCATCAGTGGTAAATTTCCAAATCAGGTGGTTTTCCTCATTGCTCAAAATGAAGGAATTGAGGGTCATATTCAAGGTTTTAATATTAGGATCAATGTTGATGAGGTCCTTCCAATGACCACCATCCCCGTAGTTGGCAAATTTTACCCTATACTGAATTTATAATGGGCGACATAGTTTCCCCAAAGGGGATTATCAGAAAAAGATGATTCACCAATCCAAATATCCTCCCAAAAATCCACCTTATCACCTTTTCCCACTTTCCATCTTACACCTCTTCTGATGAGGTCTTTCATTTTAGTCACATTCTTCCAAATGCATGACCCAACTGGAATCTCTTCATTAGCTAGAAAATTTTGGAGAAAGGGAAGGTCCCTTTAATATTTGTTGTTCCATATAGTGCTCCATTCCCCCTCTGATCTATAACTCCTGCAAGCAAGCTTAGAAAGAAGGGATTCATTAATATTCTTTATTCTTTTGAGACCAATACCCCCCTTGGATTTGGGCTTACACACTTTTTCCCAAGAAACCAAAGCAAGTCTATTTTTCTTTTCAACTCCTCACCAGAGAAAATTACTTTGGATTTGCTCAATAGCTTCAACATATTTATTAGGAATTCTGAAAAAGGCTTAAAGCATAAAGAGTTATGCTTTAAAGGGAGTATTTCAGTAATTGAGCTTTACCAGCGTGGCTGAGAAGTGCACCTTGCCACCCTACAAGCTTCTTGTTAAACTTGTCAATAATTGAACTCCAGAAGGCTTCAGGAGGGTTTTGACCAAGGGGAAGGCCCAAGTAGGTGGTAGGAAGCTGACCAATCTGACAACCCAAAATTCTACTAATTTTTTGTTGTCTATAATCAGGAGTATTGATGAGAAAAAGGGAGATTTTGTTCCAATTAATGATTTGACTAGTTGTAGTCCCATATTTATTAAGAGATTTTTTAATATTCCTGGCTTCAATGACTGAAGTTTCGCCCATAAAGATAGAGTCATCCACAAACTATTGGTGGAAACAAACCTGATTAGTAGATGAAGGTTTGAGCCCTTTTAGATATCCTTTATGGACCAAGTTGGTAATATATCTCCCCAGACATTCTACCCGAATGACAAACAACACATGTGAAAGGGGGTCTCTCTATCTAAGACCCCTGGAAGCTTTAAAGAAAGGAGTAGGGGAACCATTAACAACACTAAAAAGGTAGCTGAGGAAACAAGTTGCATCAATAACTTAATACAATTTTGATTAAATCCAAAAACCATCAAAGTCTTTTGTAAAAAAATCCTAGTCAACTCTATCATAGGCCTTAGAGAGATCAATTTTCATAATGAACCCTTCTTTCCTAGTCATAACCAGTGAATGAATGTTTTCATGCACAATTATTATCGAGTCCAAAATCTATCTTCCTAGCACAAAACCAGTTTGTTGTTGTAAAATAATCCTAGGGAGAAAAACCAAGATTTTGGAAGTAATAACCTTTGAAATTATCTTATAAGTAGAGTTGCATAGACTAATAGGCCTAAAGAGATCCATTGCATCAACCCCAGTCTTTTTAGGGATAAGAGCAATGAAGGTACCATTGATTTCTTTTAAGATTATCCTGGAGCCAAAAAATTCTTTGACAACATTCGTGACATCCTTTTTGACAATGAACCAGTAATCCTGGAAGAAGAACATAGGATAGTCATCTAATCCTAGGGATTTTTTGCCTTCAAAAGAAAAAGACAACCCTCCTTATTTCTTCATTAGACGGGATAACATTAAGAAACAAGTTGTCATCTTCATTGAGAATTTTTGGAATGCACTCCAAAATTTCATGTTGATTATTTTGATCTAGCAATTTGTCCTGAGTTAGTAGATTGAAGAAAAAATCCTTAGCCTCCTTAGATATTTCGTCATCCTTCCCCACAACTTTATCATTCACCTTAAGTTTGGAAATTTTGTTTGTTGCTTTGTGATTTATGGCCATCATGTGAAAAAATTTAGAATGTGTGTCCCCTTCTTTTAGCCAAACATTTCTAGCTCTTTGCTTCTACAAAGTTTCTTCTTTATGAACTATATCATGATATTTGATCAATAATTCACTCTCTCCTTTGGCACACTCTTGTAGCCATTTTTTTTTATAGAGTCTTGAATCTCCTTTAATTCCAACAAAATTTCAGCTTTAGAGGAAAAAATATTGCTGAAAGAATCTTTGTTCCATCTCCTGATATTATCCTTGACATGTCTGAGTTTGTTAGTTAATCTGTACATAGCAGTTCCATCAATCTTGATCTATCGTTGTTCTCTTAATCTATGAATGAAATCGGGATGAAATAGTCTACATTTCTTCAAATCTAAAGGGGAAATGCCTTCTCCTAGAAATCGGGTCAGCAATGAAAGAAAGAGGATAGTGGTCTGACCCCATTCTAACAAAAGCACTCAGAGAAAAAAATAATGTTGATACCAATCATCAAAGATAAGGGCCCTATCAAGTTTCACTTGAATAAGCTCACCACCTTCTCTTCTATTAGTCCAAGTGTATTTAACTCCCTAGAGGTCAATGCCAGTCAGAGCTTGCCTAGTGATAAAATTCATCAAATCAAGTCCGTTGTCCAAATTTGGCTAGATACCACCAATTTTTTCCTCTTCCTTCAAAGTAGTATTAAAATTTCCCATTATAAGCCAGAAATCATTCACAAAAAAATTTCTAACCTGATCAAGGTTTTTCCAAAAAAATTGTCTTCCATTTTTAGTGTTAGGAGCGTAGATATTTGTGAGTACCCAAGTTGATCCATCCTTAATATGTTGAAATCTGATGCAAGCCATATTATTTTCTTGGATAAGAACTTCTCCTTTAATAACATCCCCATTCCAAAAATTGGCAATGCCTCCAGAAGCACCTTTAGAGTTCCCTCCACTAACAAACCCATTTCTAAAAAAATTTAAGCCTTCAACCTTCTCCTTAGACATTTTAGTCTCCTGAATCAAAAATATATCTGGATTGTTATCTCTAACCAAGTTTCTAATTAAGTCCTGTTATGAGGGTTATTTAACCCTCGAATATTCCAAGAGATAATCTTCATTTATTTTTTACTAATCCAGACTAGGTGATGGTTTTTCGAGTACCATCTGCTATGTTCTTAGCAACCTCCTAGTTTCTTTTTCTAGAGTTTGGAGGTCTCCTCAGTGACAGCTGGTTTCCTCCTACATCAAGCTGATTGAGTCTTGTATTCCTTGTGGATTTAGAAACATTGTTTTTCTTGCCTTTTGTCCTCTCTACTTTAGTAAAAGTATCTAAATCTAAATCAATATTTTCCAACTCCTTATCTATTTCTTCCTTATTTCCCCATTTAGGCATTTTCATTTCCTTGCAGGAATCGTTAACAATAGATGGGGAGCTCTGAGATATTTGAAAAATTCCATGTCCCAGGACTATGCCTTGGTGTGCATGCTCAAACTCTATCTCCCTTTTTTTGACTACATCTCCCCATTCAAGCTGTTTGATTCTCCCTTCTCCTGTGTTATTGAGTGATTGCCCTCTTCCAGAGTCTAGCTAGGCTTATCCTGAATTATATTTTCCTCTTTATTTTCAATCTCTAAAGTATCTTGAACAAAATCATCCTTATTATTAATCTCATTGTTATTCTCAGTCTAATTCAAGTCCATAGAATCTATATCACTCGAATCCTCCATGTCAGTCTTTTGTTATTCATTCTGTCTGATGGTACCCTCCTCTCTCTTTTTTGTCCCTCTTATAATCTTCAGGTTTTTAACTCTCACCCATCTTTTCTTCTTCCTTCTTTGGGATAGAGCTTTATGCTCCCTCTAAAGTATCTCCCCTCTTTCCAACTGGTTTACATACCTTCTTCTGCTGATCCCTCTTTGTGATGTTAGCTGGACAGTTTTTGGCCCAATGCCTCGCTTTCTTGCAATGAAAGCCATCAAAGGGGATAGATTCAAAGTCTAGCTTTTGAGTCCACTTACCTAGCTTAGATTCCATTTCGATTTTCTTAGGTATATTTGCTTCAGGGATAACTCCAACACATATTCTAGCATGCGTCAATCTTCTTATAGACGCGGTAACAAGATCTATTGATAACAATTCACCAAATGAACTCGCTATCCCAACGAAGACATCTTAATTCCAATACTCAAGAGGAAGTCCAGATTGCTTGACCCAGACAGGGACTTGTACCACAAAATCCTCATGGAGAGCCATATTTGGGTGTTTGATGTCGAATGTTGACCTCTCAATTCAACAAAAAACCCAACATAGTCCTTATTCAATCAATGGATTTGCAAAGACAAACATGAATTGTTTGCTCTACAAAGTGATTGAGACGACCTGTTGCCTCCTAATTAAGTGTGTTTGCTGTAGTGTACCCTCAGAACGAGAGCCAACAACCTGAACATCTCTAATACGGAGGATTTCATAGTGTGAGTGTGTGAGAAATAGCCATCAATTGTGAGAAAATATGCATCTATATGAGCAAAAGTGCTGCTATTCTGTGAATTGAGACATGATTAAGATATAAAAGAAAT
>MU225466.1:2310830-2323813 GCA_018584345.1 Thuja plicata | reverse complement strand
GTAGAATGTAGGATGTAGGATGTCTCAAATCAATTGCTTGTAGATATTCAACACCAATCTTGAATGGATCTTGGAATAGGAAGAGGCTTGCATGGATGTGGATGGAGAAATCTTCAACAAGAGGGCTTCATAGAGCTTGAATCCTTCAATAGATACCAATGGATCTCCTTGATGAATTGAATGCTTGAATGTCTTTGAATGCTTGAATTATTGAGATTAGATGCTTGCTTCAATAGATCATACATAGAGTTGTCTTTTTCAAGTCTTAGATGGTCATTGCTTAGAGAAAATGAGAGGAGAAATCTTCCTTATATACCAATCTAGGGCACAATCTTCTAGAGAGGACTACATAGGATAATTAAATTCCACTTAGACCTATACCATTATAAGTGGACCTATATTAAATATAATTTCAAGGGTCATTTCCTCGAAGACCGAAACAGCCGACCTGGAAGCGGGAATTAAATCTTTCCAAAGCCCGACATCTGGAAACCCTGGAAACCTAAAATTTGGACCATGGGTTAGGGTCAAGGTTGACTCTGAACTAGGTCAGGGTCAAGGTCAACCTTGAGATAGGTCAGGGTCAAGGTTGACCTTGAACCAGAAGGTCAACCTTTACCTTGAGCTCAAGGAATTTAGATTTTTAGATCAGGGTGCCAGAAATAGGTCAGAGAGAAGTGGAAAAGGGGGCAGAACAGGGGTAAAAGCCAGGTCCAAGTCAGAGACCCATTCAAGTTTCTTGACATGACCCCAAACCACTTAATCAAAGGGATAAACCATTCCAAAAAGTATTTGCTTCCATTTTCTGACTATATATTTAGCCCCCACTTTAGCAAGAGTATGGACTTGATGCAAACTCTTGGTAAAGGAGATCATAAAGAACAAATAATATTATTGAAATCAAAAGGGACAAAGGAATCCTCAAGCCCCCAGGGAATTAAGTCTTTATCAACCTAAGATCACAATAAGAGAGACATCACCAGTCAAAGAGAAAAAGAGAGAGGGTGTGATTACCTTGTCCAATGAGAACCTATGTCCCATTGTGAATCACACAAGGAAAAAGTGTAACTGGAAAGATGGAGTTGAACCACCTAGTGAATGTGGCTACTCATTAGTCAACCCATCAAGGATTTACCCTTAGGAATATTCTACTCCAAAAGAGCAAAGTCAACATATAGAAAGATCCACTCTTAAGGACACCTTTCGTCCTTAAGGGATCAAAACATTGTAAATTGAAACTGGAGGGATCAAGAGATCCTATGAGGTAAAAATCTATGCTTTAAGGATTAGTCTCTAATCCATAAAGGGAGAAAAATTTTAAGTTTTGAAACTATTTTGAAAGTGCGTGTGTGCAAAAAGGTGAGTAGAGCGTATGCCCCCACGTTAAAGTCATTTCTAACACTTTAACAAGAGAAATGGCTTTAACAAAAACATAAACAACTCCACTGATTACGTTTCCACTACGAGATGCCCCAAGCAAAGAAAAATCAAGGGAAATACCACATAAACATACATAGAAAACAAAAGGGATCTACCTACCGTGGGGTCATTATGATCATAAGATAATATGTACATATAGATATGATATTATTGCAAATGAATTGACATCATTCTCCAAAGAAAGTAGAACTGCAATCATAATGGAGAAAGAAAACACAAGAGTTTACGAAGAAGAGTCTTTTCAGACCACAACATGGAGACCAAAAAGAATTAGTGCTACCATGTCGCAAATCCGAGAAAACTACACAAGGAAAACATTTATGAACAATAGCATAGGTACAAAATAACATGAAACAATATATATAGAAGAATAGAGATACATATAGAGGAATTGTACAATAGGTTCAATTCCTTTATCACCTTGCACCAACAAAGTAACAAGGGTCGTATAAAAGAATCTAACAAACATTTAGTAAATATATTATGGGAGAAGCACAATACAATAGGCAAACACATAAAAGGCTACCATGAAGGACAAGCCAATCAAGCACATCGCCTACTCTCCCCATCTCGGTGTATATCATTTAGGGAACATGGTCAACTTGAAAGAGGGACTATATCCAACATAGTAGGAATAATATCCAGTTCCAAACAAGGATCCTCTTGAGAATCGTGATATTTTATACTAGGTGTAATTATCAGTTGTGTGGAAAGTGTATGAGGTAAGTTAGTGTCAAGATCAATAGTCTCATATTCATCATTAGCATCAATAGGATCATCAAGAGTATCTTCTTCATCAAGATTAATCGAAATAGAATCTAAGATGCGAATAGAATCATCATAATCATTCATCTTAACATCATTATTAACATTAACTTCCTCCAAAACATCAGGCATAGGCTGGTCAAAAGAAGGTAAAGAATTTTGAAGAACAAAAGCACAAGCCCTAGAATTACCTCGACGCTTCTTATGATGGTCATTATCAGATTTGTTACATTTTTTCTTGTTTGAAATATGTTGAGAACTAGGAGAAACAACTAGCTCCTTCACAAGTTCTATAGGAGGATTAGTAGGACTCTTAGTACGCTAAAAAGTGACACTGGGAGTTTGATTACAAGAACTAGAAGTAATGGATAAATGAGGTATAGAAGGCATAGGAAAAAGATCATGGTTAAGAGCAATTTGAGGCATGCTTAACTCAAGAATCTTGCGATGTTTATAGGATCAATATGAACGAAAAAGATTATCAAGCCGAGGAGGACATGAATTAGGTAATGACAGCCAAAAGAAGTTAAGGGTAGCACAATCCCTAGGCCTAGAAGGTTGATATAAACTATGATTAATCATTTTCACCTCTTCATCATGAATGAACTTAATACACTTGTGGATAGGAGAAGCAATGGAATGCATGGCAGTCAACCAAGGAAAACCCAGCTTAACTTGAAATTGATTAGAAGTAGGGACAACAACAAAGGTAGTGCCCACAAATTTACCACAAAGTTCAACAGGTAAGGTAATAGAACCAAACGATGGATAGAGAAAGTCATTACAAGTTTGAATCTACACATCAGATGTATCATAATAATCACATTGTAAGTTCTTCATAAAAAGATTTTCTTCAGTGATGACATTGACTAAGGAAGTAGGATCAACAAGACAAGCACGTGTAGGTATCTTAGCAATCCTAGCATAAATGTAAAGGGGACCATCAGGATCTTTAATGGTCTCAAAATCATCAAAGGTGATTGAGAGTTCCTGAGGTCTTTTATCCTTAGGTTGTTCTGAAGGTTTAGATCAAGGTTTTGGTTTAGGTTGAGGTGGATTTTGAAGTTGAGGTGGAGGCAAAGGATCTTGAACAATAATTTGATATGAAACAATGCACTCCACTTGGTTAACAATATGGTTGAGATCATCCATCCTTGAATCATAAACAATATCCACAGAAGATGGCTGAACAATAGTATTAGTATCATGTCTAGGTAAAGGATTCGTATAAATTTGGAGATTTTGAATAGGAGGAGAGGCAGATTTATTCCCACTACCATCAAAATTATCAACACATAAAGCATTAGAATCAATTAAGTCTTGAACCTTATGATTCAGAGAATAACACTTCTTAGTATCATGACCATGTTGTCGATGATATTGACAAAAGGCTTTAGGATCAAAAGATTTGGATGCCATCATAGTAGGGAGAACAGGTCAAATAGGAGGCAAATTAATCATATTAACACTTAATAATTTACTCATAATAGAATGTAAAGATTCAGAAAGAGGATTAAATGTATGATTTAAAAAAAGAGTAGTGGATGCAGAAGTGACATTGTGGGATGCAACAACAACTTGATCAACAACTGCATTTGCTTGTTTATTTATTTCGAAATAGTTGTTAGGCTTCTTAAACTTGTTGGGATTAGGAGCAACATCACTCTTATCAACTGGAACATGAGCCATTGGAGTGTTTCTCTCAAATTGAATCACTTGTAATTGATAATGATGAAGTGCTACACAAAGTTGTTGAAAAGGGGTAAATTCAGTAAGCAGAATCTTATCTCTAATATCCTTTTGAAAATTTGAAATAAACATATGTTGAATATCAATATCAGGAACATGATAAGAAACTTGAGCATATAAATGCTTAAATCTACCAATAAATTCAGTCAAATTTTTCTTAGTATTTTGTTTACAATGCATCAAATTAGTTAAGGAAACTTGTTGACCAATGTTATTTTAGAACTGTTGAATAAAGGTATTAGCAATTTTTGGAAAAGAATCAATAGAATAAGGAGGTAAAGAAAAATACCAATACAAGGCCTTATCATGAAAGGTTCTAGCAAACAATTTAGCCAAAATCCTATGGTCATGAGCATAGTCATTACAAAGGATTTGAAATGTTTTAACATGAGTGACAGGATCTCCCTTACCATTGTAATTCTCAAGGCGAGGCATATCACATTTTTGAGGGACAAGAGCACGAATAATGTCTAGGGATAAAGGACTACCCATGTCACATGTAGGAAGGCTAAACTTGGATTGAGTTAAAGATGCAAGTTGTTGTTGTAAAGATGACACAGTTTGAGCCAAACTAATGAATGTGGAATCATTAGAAGAAATAGGTGGCATAGAAACATTAAGAACACTAGGAAAAGTGTATGAAGTAGCAAGAATAGAAGACACAACCGGTGGAACATTTGGAACCATAGTTGGAAGAGGATTGGAATAAGCAAAAGGAACACTATGGTATGAAGGTTGTGAGGTACGTAAAGACACTGATGGAACACTCACAAGAAGATATGGAAGTGGAAGAGTCAATGCTAGAGGATTGGAAAATGTAAGAGATGTAGTCACTAAAGGAGGATTGTAAGTAGGATTACTAGGTAGAGGAACTGAAGAAGGTTCCACACTAGTGACAGGAGGAGTAAATCCTAAATATTGAGCCTCTTGAGCTAAAGGTTTAACATTTAAATGAACTAGATGAGAAATACCACACAAAAGATTAACACCTTGATCACTATCATGAAGGAATTTATTAAGAGCCTCTATAGCTTGAATAGAATATTGATTATGGTTTTCTTGAATAAGCCAATTTCCCATTTTATCAAGTTTAGTTGATAGTTTTTGGACTTGTTCAGGAGGAACTCTTAAAGCATCATCCTCATCATGAGATGAGTGAGAAGAGTTATGCTCCGTAGAAGGATTGGAATCATGAGTGATCAAATTGTCATCTGGGATCCTAAGGAAAGGAGAGGAAGCCTCAGGATCAAAGGAACCCATAAGTCTGTGACTTCTTCTAACCAGAATATTATAAGTAGGACTAGAGGTAGTAAAGCTCATACACCAATGTAATGTAAATGAAATAAACTAAGAAAATGTAAATGAAAGAATCATAAAAGAAGGCTAATCTAATATGTATGCAAGATCTAGCATGAAATTTAAATCTAACAGAAAAAAGAAAGAGTTGTCTATCGTGGGTTCACCAAAACGTAAGATTGAAAATGGAAGATATAAAATGTAAGTAAGATGGAAGATGTTGTCGATGTTGAGGATAAGATAAGATCCCCTTCCTAGCCCAAAATTTCACCAAAAAAAGACTCACTTTGATCAACCATAAGAAAATGGTTAATGCACAAATGCATCAATCGATCGGAAATAGGAAGAAAGAATAAAGTCTTACAATCCCAAATAATGGATGAAGAATATAATAGATTTGAATTGATTAAGAACTTAATTGAAGTGAATTGTAGACATGTACTAACCTCAAAATATCACATATCTGAAGAATGTTATTTTCAGGTGTTTGGAATGAGTTTTTGGAAGTTCTGCAATTGGATCAGGCATAGAAACACAGAGACGGAGAACACCCATAAATCTTTTCTAGATCTGGCTCAGGTTGATTTTGACCCAAAACTAAATATTGATTCTAACCCAAAATAGAAAGTCAATTCTTACCCAAAATAGAAATTTGACCTTGACCTACACAGTCCGACGAAAAATCTATTTTCGGATCCCGAAAGTTTGCCGAAAAGGGTATCCAGATCTGGACTTAAATATGTTGTCCCAAACTTGTACCTGCAAGAAAAATGGTTTTTTTTTTTGTTGGAGGGGGGGGAGGGGTTTTCCTTGGTCAATCCCTAGTTTTGGAATTAACCTTAATGTATAATTAAAATTGCATAAATAAACAAAGAAAATAAACCAATTCACCTTGCTTGTATAGAAACCCTTGTAGCGGATTCGAATCCTTGGATCCACAAGTATGTATGCACCAAATGAATATAGAATGTAGAATTCAGGATGTCTCAAATAAATTTCTTATATATCTTCAACACCAATCTTTCATGGATCTTGGAATAGGAAGAGACTTGCATGGATGTGGATGGAGAAATCTTCAACAAGAGGGCTCCATAGAGCTTGAATCCTTAAATGGATACCAATGGATCTCCTTGATGAATTGAATTTTTGAATGTATTTGAATGCTTGAATGCTTGAGAGTAGATGATTGCTTCAATAGATATGCATAGAGTTGTCTTTTTCAAGTCTTAGAAGGTCATTGCTTAGAGAAAATGAGAGGAGAAAGCTTCCTTATATACCAATCTAGGGCATAATCTTATAGAGAGGCCTACATAGGAGAATTAAATTCCAATTATACCTATACCCTTAGAAGTGGACCTATATTAAATATAATTTCAAGGTTCATTGCCTCGAAGACCGAAACAGCTGACCCGAAAGCGGGAATTAAATCTTTCCGAAGCCCGACATCTGGAAACCCTAGAAACGTAAAAATTTGGACCCTGGGTCAGGGTTGAGGTCAAAGATAACCTAGGTTAGGGTCAAGGTCAAATATGACCTAGGTTAGGGTCGAGGTTGACCTTGAACCTGAGGTCAAGGAACTCAGATTTGCAGATCAGGGTGCGAGAAATAGGCTGGAGAGAAGTAGAAAAGGGGGTAGAACATGGGTAAAAGAGAGATCCAAGTCAGAGACCCATTCAAGGTGTTTAACATGACCCCAAACCACTTACTCGGAGGGATAAACCAGTCCAAAATAGAAGTGCTTCCATTTTCTAACTATACAAGAGCCAAAGAAGAAAAAGCAGGCAACAACAGACTTGGAGGCAATGAAAGAAGATTGAATGACACTTGACACCTGATCAATGAGAACAAGGAGGGTAATTATCTCAAAGAATAGTGTATGATAGCCATGTAGGCAGTCACTATTTCTCACAACAACTTTCAAAAGTTAACTTGAATATCTACGGACAAAGGTGCCAACTGTTAAAGTTTTAGAATGATTATAAGGAGCTACTCAAGTTTTCCTCTCCACCGTTGGAAAATGGTTGTAATTGATTTTGTATTTTAGCACCTTTTTTCTTTTCCTAGCCATCTGAAGCTTGTTTCACCCTGATTCTCTCAGGATTCCAAGATGGCTAGTGAATAATATAAATAGGAGGGTTTTGTAAAGTAAAGGATGGTGAATTCACAACTACAAGATAGTTTTCTGATATTAGTCTAGTTTTAGAGTTTTTGGTCATTTTGAATGTATTGAAGCAGAGAAAATTTTAATAAAAATACACTGGAATCCCTTTACATACTTATGATGTCTTCCTGTGTTGATTTTTGAATTCTTGTGTACTGACTTTGTAAGCAAAATTTTAATACATTATTTATAAGGTAAATTGTGAGATTATTCTTAAGTTTATTTCAAGGGAGGGGTAATTCTTTTTCAGGGGATTCAAGATTTATATTAGAATTTGATTTCTAGGTGTGGAAATGAGAAAAATTATTTGTAAGGCATTTCATTTTGGTTTTGGGTGTGTTATTATTGAAATATTTCTATGAATGTATGTTCATTTGACTCTTTGCCCTGGATTAGGCACTGGTCTATACTTGATAGGCAGTTTTCCATCATCAATCTTTAAAATAAATGAATCTTTACTTTATATTTTTTCATGTATGAATGTTGAATATCAGTGTTTAAGACACTAATCAACTACAAGATTTATTGTAAATAAGTAAATCAAAAGAGGAATACCCACCTGAGTCTATAAAGCTCAAGGTGAAGGAGGATTTGATCCTTGTTAATTAGACTTTTGCTTGAAAGAATCAGGAGTTGGGAGTGATAGATTTGATCATTTACTGGTCTATTTGATTCTACAAGAAAAAGATCTAACAAAATGGTGACTCTATTGGGGAGTCTAAATGCAACAAATATTGTTGTGTAGGATCCCAGGTCTATCCATAATTTTTGTCCAAACTTGTTTGGGTGGCAACTCTGTTATCTCTGTGTGTGTTCCACCAGTGTCATTATACTCAAGTGGTTCTTCTTATTACTTTTCAAGATGAACCCACATAAGAACACTAGGTCTTATGTAAAGAAGCATCCTGAGGTTGCCATAGAAAATGAGCTACCTAGAAAACCTAGAAAGGAAGGGACTGATAAAGCTGAATCAAGTTTTAATGTGCATGGGTTCCTAGAAAAGGTTTTGCAAACCCAGTTCCTAAAAGGTCTTCTTCATCCTCTACAAGCTATAAATTAGAAATCCAACACTGGTCAAACCATAGGTTTGGTACTCATGGAGATATCTCTCAGGGTTAGGTATTAAACAAAGCCAATATAGTGATCTTGTTACAAATAGAGGAAGAATCAAAACCATGCATGTTATAGCATGCCAGATGAGGCGTCTCCTAATTTGATGGATCAACCTATCCTTCCAGTTCGAAACCAAGCAGCTCATGATATAATCAACTTGAATGATCCAAAGGACTCTAACTCAACACAATATGATTTTGAGTTTCTCGCGGATGAACTATTGGTTTTGCAAAGAATGAATAAAGAGGGAAGGTTAGTTGTGCATAAATTGTGAGAAGAGAGAGCACAAGAAGTGTGTGAGATGTTGTTTGAAAGAGAAAGACTATTGAGAGTCAATGCACAACATGAGGCAAACTAGAAGGCCTTGAATGAGGAATACAAGGGCTTAAACAAGGAAATCTTTGGGGATATGAATACTTTGAAAGGGAAAGTTCTTCAAGATGAGTCCCATAAGAAGAAAGATGAATTTGTTGGAGAAGTGCCTATTATAAGGCAATTGCATGATTGGGAAATAGAAGAAAATACCAGAGTGTAACAACGTTTCTATGATATGTCCAATAAATCAAATAAAATGTTTCGAGAAAAGGGAAAACAAAAGGCATATGGTTGTTAGTAATAACTGAGAGGGGGGGGTGTGAATCAGTGGCTTCAAAAACTTATCTTTAAACTTAACCACCAATCAATAAATCTCAAATTATTAAGTCCCTATAAGATGCATGCCATGAATTACTATTAATGATTTAACTGTCAGTTGGTTTTCCTTTTCTGACCTTGTTCTCCTTGATTACCGATAAGCAGCAAAAACTATTTACCGACACTAAGTAAATATGCAGAGTATACCGATCAATCCAAAAATGCACATGTGAAATGTAAAATAGTAAAGTAATGAACCATACACACATAACACATGGATTTTTAATGTGGAAACCCTGTTAAGGGAAAAAACCACTGGGACCGATACCCCAAATTTTCACTCTTCTGAAGTGAGCCCTGTTAGGAGCCAACCCTGTTAAAGGTTACAAACACACTGTTAGGTGTGACCTTGTTAGAGGATTTTATACATAGAGGTTGTCACTTAGTATCAGACATCTATTTTCTACCATCCTTGAATCAGCCTCCTTCTTAGAATATCAATAGGCTTTATGCAAATCTTGCTACCATCCTTAAATCAACCTTCTTCTTAGACTGTCAATAGGTATCTGGCAAGTCCAATGCTACTTTCATGAATCAACCTTTTTGGCACTCCTTGGGATGTACCTTAATATATAGAAGATTGTTAAGTCCTGCTCTATTAAGAGACTTGATGCTTCAATTGTTAAACTGAAACATAATGACCTATTTTTAATGCAACTTGAATTGAAGATTTTTAGATCTATTTAAGTACATTACCTCTCTAATCAATGTATCAATTCAATTCTTTGTGCTCCACACTTTCTACTCTGTGATGCTATGCTCACTGTTTGTCAGTGTCTTCAGAATTCCTTAGCTCTCCTTCATCTTGATTG
Source organism: Thuja plicata (assembly GCA_018584345.1). Taxonomy (NCBI): domain Eukaryota; kingdom Viridiplantae; phylum Streptophyta; class Pinopsida; order Cupressales; family Cupressaceae; genus Thuja; species Thuja plicata. Next base: position 2,313,784 of record MU225466.1, on the reverse strand, counting down.
ATCAGTACTGCATGAAGTTATCCTTCACCAGTTTCTCTTCAACATCCTCTTATTATTCACCCCCGTTCATGTGTTGTGGAAATGAATTAAGCTTGTCTCTTATATAGACATAATATTCATTAATTCTTGATTCTTGATTCTTGGCTCTTGGCGTGAAAAACAATCTAGCCAATCTGATTTAAAGCATAAATCCTGATTTATCTCATAGTTATATTTATGCCAACTGTACAAATCTTCTTTAAATCAATCACTTAACTCTGGTTGAATAAAACAACAAAAACAACCAGTTAAGTCTATCTTTAGCTCTTGCCAGCTAGATATTTTGTCATTTTCTATACTCTCTATTCTGTCGGTCAACTCTGCAGTTAGTCGTCGGTGACAACTACTAGTTTTATCAGTGTGACTCCAGTCAGCTTCGAGATCTCTGTCCATTGGGCATCATTGGATTTTACTCATCGGGCAACTCTGTTCTTAGCTCGTCGGGCATCCTGTGATTTTGCTTCATCAAGAAACACTATCTTCTGCTCGTTGGGTATCACATGACTTTGGTTCTTTTCCTTTACCGATGGTGTGCACTCCATCGGTGTTATCTGTCACTTAGTGAATACTTGAATTTTATGCATTGTTGAAAGCACAATCTTTGTTCCATTAATTCTTTGAAGTCTTTGGCATTTTATACATGACTGTATAGATGATATCAAGTTGACATCAATGACAATACAAACCATTAACTGATTTAATGTCTTGCATTATCTTCAACTTAACATTATCAAACATTCAATCAGTTATATGTCATCAATCTCTCCCTTTGCATTGATGGCAAAAAACTTATATTATCACACTATACTATTTCTAATACAATATGAAATATAATTGTTGAGAATCATCAAACTACCAAACAGTGTTTGATAACCGATAAAAATTTCTGACTATCGGTAAGCTCTGTGTTAGCTTAGATTTGATTCTTGTAGTTCTCTTTGTTTCTTGTTCTAATGTGTTGCATCCTTTCCTTGTGTCAATATCTCTCTTTTGATTCTTCTTCTTCTTTGATGTCTCTGTCTCTTGTCAGCAACTCTCCCTTGGTATTAACTCCTTTATACAAACTCTCTCCTTATGGATATCATCTCTCCTTGTTGGAGTAATCTAATAATGGATAATCTTTCTTCTTTTTCTGAAGACTGTGATAATATGGAAACTTTCTCTCCCTTTAACAACAATTCCAAACAAATATCTCACAAATATTTGACATTAATGTCAAGTGATCTTTTCTCTCCATCCATAATATATTTCTTGAATTTCCTTTATTCATCAGCAATACAACAATATGTCTGGTGCTCGGTTCTGATATATACCTTTCTGTATATAGATGTAGCTTTCAAGTTCATCTTTTTGCTTGCATTAACATGAATGATATTCTGATAATACATAGGCTAATGCAGCCTTCAGTCTTTTACTGACTGGTAGACAAGGGTTTGACCCCTAGTCTCTTTCTCAAGTACTCAAACATATCCTTAGGCAATGGCTTGGTGAAGATATCGGCCAATTGTTCTTTTGATTGCACATGCTCAAGTATGACCTCTTTTTCTTGAACTTGTTCTCTTAAATAATGATACTTTATTGTAATGTGTTTAGTCTTTGAGTGCATGAATGGATTCTTAGAAATTTTTATTGCACTGGTTTTATCACAATAGATAATCACTGGTTCTAAGATCTTCATATGCATACCTTCCAGAAACTGTTTGATCCATGCAATATTTGAGAAGTTTGCAGCAACAAAAACATATTCTGCTTCTGCAGTAGATTGAGAGATGCATCTTTGCTTCTTTCTAATTCATGTGACAAGTTTGTCACCCATAAAGAATGCTCCTCCAGTTGTGCTCTTCCGGTCATCAAGATTTCCATCCCAAAATCTTGAGCACACTTCAAAGACAAGACTGACTATCCAAGGCTATATCCAAAAGTGCAAACCCCTCTGAGCACAAAGCAATTACCCATGGTTACTTATTGGTCCACCAGACTAGGGGGGTGATTCTGAAAAATTCAAAAATCCTAAAAAGATCAAAAATCAAGCGAAAATCAATCAATATCAAAAACATTCAAAAAAATTGCAAAAATCCCAAAGCAATAAAACCAACTCGGTTGTCAAAACAGAAAGGGGCAAGCACGCCCAGTCAATCAATTGTCACAATCATCAGCTTTGCAAATCAGCATTGGGCCCGTCTGACACAGCTTGATCAGCTGCCAAATTGATCATTTCAAAATCTATCAATCAAATTGTCACAATCATGAGCTTTGCGACCAAGCATGGGGCACATCTGACACAGCTTGATCAGCTGCCAATACGATTAGATCAATTCAGAACTATCCAATCATTACTGTCACAATCATGAGCTTTGCGAACAAGCATTTGGCCCATCTGACACAGCCTAATCAGCTGCCAACACGATCAATTCAAAACAAGCCAAACAAGCATATCCAAAGAGTTGACCAATCAAGAGACCCACTACATCAGAGAACCAAGCAAAAATGTTGACTAGGTCCGTCAAGTCAGTCAGATGTCAGTCTATATTTTGGGGTTACGTTCTTATGCTACTCCAGGATCCACCATGTGAGGAGAGTAGCTATGATAGATCATGACTTATTTTCTTTGATTGTTGTCTGTTGACTGTTCACTTTGATTTCAGGGCCATGATGATTAAGGATAAATGTGGTAGGCACTGTCACTTATCTGGCAGCTGCGCAGTTCCACGATCTGAGACTAAACCTGGGAAAGAATTGGACATTCATTCTCTTTTTGTTTGCTTGTTTGCTTTATAGAAATCAAGAACTCGCAACAATATCCAGATGGACTCTGAGTTGTTTTGGAGTTCTATCTTGGTTTCTATGGTCTTTCCCTTTATGTTTGCAAACAAGAGCTCACGATGCTATCCAGATGGACTCTAGGGGCGTAGGAG
>MU225466.1:2226266-2290316 GCA_018584345.1 Thuja plicata | reverse complement strand
GTGAAACTTGGTAGCATGTTACTAGTGGTTTTTCCCATATTGGGTTTCCACGTTAAATACTTGTGTCAACTTGTGTGAATGCTTATGGTTTGTTTTACTATTATGTTTCTACAAGATAATTACATTATACAGTAAACTGCATGATTAAAGCTATTGACATATGCTACTACTGCTGAGTAGATCTAAAATACAAAAAGTTTTATTTGCTACATCTAAGACCCGAGGATAACTGATTCACCCCTCCCCTCTCAGTTATTCTAAATTCATTGTAACATTTCCTACATTTGATATAAGGCATGCTCTTACACAAATGAAAGTATCAGTTCCCCTGATGGAATGTTGAAAATGAAAGAGCACAGGGAAGCTTCAATGTCACTTTGTAAAGGGAAAGAAGATATCCCTATCACAAACAAGAAGGAGAGTAAGAAGGAGGTTTCATTTGAGCCAGTGACCCCTATACTATATGTGGGTAATATGATTACCCAAGAACCATCTCAAGTGGATCCCTTCTATGCCACTTTGTTAATAAAGAAAAAACTTGTAAAAAATTGCATGATTGAATTTGGTGTTGCAGCAAATGTCATGCCATATTAAGTGATGAAATAATTAGGGATGAGTGTTGATACTTGTTATGGGAGATGTTATGCCATGGATAACAGAGAGGTCCCTATTGTGGGAACTCTTAAGGGAGTTGAGGTAAACATAGATGTCTTTCTTGAAGCCACATATAATATGAATGTAGTTGTTGTGGATATTCAACACCAATATGGTATGCTATTTTCAATACATTGGGCAACAACAGTAGGAGGTCATGTACAGTTAGATTTGTCATGTGTAGAAAACCCTATAAATGGGACTAAAGTAATGTTGTATAGAGAGCCACGAGCACCTATGACTATTGAAAAGGTGCCAAGTGGCATGCTCAATTATTGTGTGGAGGTGGACATTGAGAACTTAAGAGTGGAGAAGATGCTTCTAGAATACAAAAACACTGATCCACTAGTGGAGGAACTGTACACACAACAAAGTGGCTTGTGGAAGATGTATTTTGATGGAGCTTGTTCCAAGGAAGGATCAAGAGTTGGTGTCCTATTCATTTCTCCATTAGGTACAACTTTCAAATGTTCCTTCTTGTTAGCTTTTCTATGTACAAACAATACTGTTGAATATGAAGCCCTATGTTTGGGGTTAGACATTGTAACTAGGCATGGTATTAGATGCTTAAAGGTTTTTGGGGACTCTGAGCTTGTTAAAGAACAAGTTAGATCCAAATATGCTGTAAAAAATGATAGGTTAAAATTGCATAAACATGCAGTATGGGATCAAATAGAATTGTTTGATGCTTTCAACATTATTTGGGTAGAGAGTTAAAAAATATTATGGTTGATTTTCTGGCAAATTTTGCTTTGAAAAATGATGATTTGACCTTGAATGGAGTGTCTATTTTGGAAGTCAAGAGTAGGCCTGTAGTGCCAAATAATGTATACAATTGGCAATTTTTTGAGGATGACCAAGATATCCTTAGGTTTATCCGATGTCTTGACCATTTTAAAGGCCAACATGTAGACTGTAATGCCTTAGTAGAAGTGATTGATGGTAGGGACATTGTCTTTGGAGATGAGGTTGTTCAACTAAGTTCTAATAAAATCCCCAAGGGGTTGGTGGAATTAGAGGCATTGTTTAGTGATCAAGATAATTACATGTCTCAGAGGAGCAATGCTAAAATTGAAGACCTAGAAGAGGTGAATTTGGGATCTGAAACAACACCCCAAAATACATATATTGGAAAAAAAATTGAACCCCCATATTAAGACAAATCTGACAAAATTATTGAGAAAACATAAGCGGGTGTTTTCATGGTCATATGAGGATTTAAAATCTTATAAGGAGGACCTTTTTCAGCATGTGATCCCACTAAATCTAGATATTAAATTGATGTATGAGCATCTTGGGTTCTTTGGAAATTTGATCAACCAAAAATATGTTTGTTCTAGTTCTTTATCTTGTTTGGAGGCTGCTCGGTGAAGTGTTTGGTAACTATTGTTGCTCGGTTACTTGTTGTCTTATTTTACCAACAAGTCTTGGTGTACGTTGGTTTCTCAATGGGTTCTTACCGAGTTATTCTTGTTGCTTAGTTACCTTCTTACCAAGTTATTCATGTTGCTCAGTTGTCTTCTTATTGAGTTATTTATCTTAATCTAGCCGACTTCTACATTTAATTTTTGTAGCGTAATTAATGTGCGATCTCTCATTGGGATGTGTGTGGACCGAAATCTGGGTCATTGTTGTTTCCTATGTTGGATCTTTAGGATTTGAGTGCCAATCTCTTTGGTGGACTCTTGTATATATTTGGTTTTCTGTTCTTAGATTAGGAGGAGTTTTTGAGCATCAATTTTGGAGATAAGAGATTAAGTGTTAGAATATTTGGATGGCAGGTCGACGACCTCACATGTATTAGGATTATTCTGTAAACATTTGAATGTACATGGCCAAATGGGAAGGCATTATAGCTTGACATGTATTGAGTTTGATGAATTAATATAAATATCTATTATTTCTTCTCTCGCTTCTTGTGTTGTTGCTTTTGTGTTGTTGTAAAAGTTGGTTTGGATAGATGGGAATCCCTTGGGCCCCTATTCTAATCACCCTCCTTGTGTCAGGTGGTATCAAAGAGAAGGTGAGACCTAAGTTCCTTCTTTTAAGCCCTAAACCTAGTTGGTTGATATTGTTGTGGGGTGGAAGATTGCGACCTGACCTACAATTGTTGAGGGTTTCAAGATGGTTCATGGGAGAGGAAATGCAGATCTAGGTCTAGCTGATATGTTAAGATAGATGGATGCAATAATGGAAGATGTTGAGATAGCCCAGCATAGAGGAATAAATCTTGAAGATTTTAGTGATGATGAATTGGAATAAGTGCAAGGAGAAGCTGCACCTCACCTGTTATGGATCAGGAAGAAGAGAGATTCCTACGAGCATTGACAATTTTAAAGTCCACACATCAGTTTAATCCTCCTGAGTATAGTGGAAAATTAGATTATGATGAATTGATAGACTGGATAACAAGGATGGAAAAATACTTTGAATATGAGAATGTATCAGAGGAGAAGAAAGTGAAGATTGCAAGCACACACTTGAAAGGTCATGCATCCTTGTGTTGGGAGCATCTGCAATTGGATCAAAAGAAGAAAGGTAAAGACAATATCAAGGTATGGGATAAGATGATAAACAAATTGAAAGGCAAGTTTCTACCTTGTGATTACTATATTAACCTGATTAGGAGAATGCAAAGTTTGAAGTAGAAATATAGCTCGGTAAAAGATTACACTGAGGAATTCTACATATTAGACATCAGATCTGGACATGTTGAAGATGAATTGGAAAGAATAGCAAGCTATCGAAATGGATTACAAAGTTCTAGAGAAGATGAGATCAACTTGGTCAAGATGGAGAGCATTGAAGAGGCATATCAGTTTTCCCTAAAAGCTGAGGAGAAATTGAACAAAAGATATGAACAAAGGAAAATAGGCAGAGGTGGTAGATTCCATAGAGGAAGAGGTAGATCTCATGGTGAAAAGAGTAGATCTGAACCAGACAAGTCAATTTAAGTCACATATCAAGAAAAAGGAAAGACTGAATGCAAAGGTGGAAGTTCATTCCAAGGAAGAGGCAACTACTCCCGAGGTGGTTATAGCAGAAGAGGGTTCCAAGGAACTTGTTACAATTGTAGTGAAGAAGGACATCAATCTTTTGAATGTACACATGCAAGAAAGAAATTTGGTAGTAGAAAAAAATGCTTTGGTGCAAGAGGAGTCACCAAATGAACCTGATAAGGAAGGAAATCTAATGATCAAAAGGATATGGAGTGAGAAAGATAAGAAAGATCCTATTAGGAAAAGTTTGTTGAAGACCATATGTAGATTCGCAAATAAAGTTTGGAAGGTAATTGTTGATAGTGGAAGCTCAGAGAATCTGGCATTTGAGGAGATGGTCACGAAGTTGCAATTGGAAAGAATGAAGCACCTGAAGCCATATCAAATTTCATGGATCAAGGATGAGCATACATTAATGGTGAGTGAACAATGTTTTGCGAATCTGAAAATTGGAAAGTATTATAATAAGGTGTTGTGTGATATTATGCCAATGGACTATTGTCATATTTTGTTGGGTAGACCTTGGTAGTATGATAGACATGCTATAAATCATGGAAGAGTGAATAAATACATGATTTGGGTTGATGGCAAGAAACAATTCTTGTTACCTTTGGTTGAAGAATCTGTTGGTGAGATATGTACATCTGTGAAATTTTGTTTGATGGAAGGTAGACAGTTTGTTAAGGATTTGAAAAGAAATGATGTTTGTTATGCTTTGATTCCTAACAAACTGAGTAAGAATATAGAGGATGAAATTCCTGCAGAGGTTGAGAAATTTATTATCGACTATAAGGAGATCATTTTAGATATTGTACATGATGGTTTTCCACCAATGAGAGATATTAGTCATTGTATGGATCTGATTCTTGGAGCTAGTTTACCAAACAAGGCACCACATCGATTGACACTGACTGAGAATGAAGAGCTTAACCGACAAGTTCATGAGTTGTTGAATAAGGGTTTGATTAGAGAAAGTTTGAGTCCATGTGTAGTACCAGCTGTATTGGCACCTAAGAAAAATGGAGAAAGGCAAAGTGCATTGATTGAAGAGAAATCAATAAGCTCATAGTTAAGTATAGGTTTCCTATACCGAGGATGGATGATATAATGGATTGTTTGAGTGGAGCAAGATATTTTACCAAAATTGATTTGAAGAGTGGATATCATCATATGAGAATTAGAGAAGGCGATGAGTGGAAGACTTCTTTTAAGACAAAGGAAGGTTTGTATGAACGATTGGTTATGCCCATTAGTTTAACTAATGAACCGAGTAAATTTATGAGGTTAATGAATAAAGTTTTGAAGAAATTCTTGAATAAATGTGTGATTATATCTTTGATGATATTCTGATATTCAGTAAGACTAGAGAAGAGAATTTGATGCATATAAGACAAGTATTGCAAAGATTGAAAGAGGAAAAGTTGCTGTTAAATCTAAAAAAGTGTTCCTTCATAAAAGAAGAACTTGTGTATTTAGGTTTTGTGATTTCAACTGATGGTTTGAAGATAGATCCTGAGAAGGTTGAAGCTATACTTAGTTGGTCTACACCTAAGAATGTCAGTGAGGTAAGATCATTTCATGGATTGATAATTTTTTACAGGAAGTTTATCAGAAATTTTAGTTCTATTTGTAATGCTCTGATTGAGATAATGAGAGGAGAGAAAAGAGAATTCAAGTGGACACATGGAGCTCATAAGAGCTTTGAGACTTTGAAGTAGAAGGTTTTTGAATTAACTGTGTTAGCCTTACCTGATTTTAATAAGGTATTTCAAGTTGAATGTGATGCAAGTGGAAGTGTAATAAGAGTTGTATTGACCCAAGAAGGTAAACCTATTGCTTTCTTTAGTGAAAAGTTTAATGATGCTAAACGGAAATATTCTGTCTATGATCAAGAATTCTATGCTATTGTTCAAGATATGAAGAAATGGAGACGTTATTTGATGCTGAGTGAATTTGTGTTGTGTAGTGATCATAAGGCTTTACAGTATTTGGGTAGTCAGAATAAGTTGAATCAAAGACATATGAAATGGTAGAGTATTTGTAGAGTTTCACATTTGTAATTAAGCATAAGAGTCAAGTTTTTAATCGAGGTGCTGATGCATTAAGTAGAAGAAGATCTTTGTTGGATGAAATGAGAATTGAAGTTCTTGGTTTTGATGATATGAAGAATTTGTATGAAAATGATCATGATTTTTCTGAGCAGTGGAGAATATGCAGAGAACCTATTCCAAATCAACCAAGTAAGTATAAAGACTATTTCAATCAGGAAGATATGTTGTTCAAAGGTATTCAGTTGTGCATACTGAGAGGATCAATGATAACTAATTTGTTAAAGGAGAAACATAGTAGTGGTTTGGCTGGACATTTTGGTATTGATAAGACATTGAGTTTGCTTAAGGAAAGACATTTTTGGCATCAGTTACATAAGGATGTTCATAAATATGTGAAAACTTGTGGATTTTGTCAAGTCACAAAAGGAATAAGTCAGAATACTAGTTTGTATACACCAATTATTGTTCTTGAGGAACCTTGGAGTGATATCAGCATGGATTTTGTCCTTGGCTTACCGAGGACAACAAGAGGTGATAATTCCATGTTAGTTTTTGTGGGTAGATTTTCTAAGATGACACATTTCATACCATGTAGAAAAATATCAGATGCAGTGCATGTAGCAGATGTTTTCTTTAAGTAAATTTTCAGATTGCATGGATTACCAAGGAGTATCATCTCTGATTGAGATAGTAAGTTTGTCAGCTACTTTTGAAAAACACTTTGGAAGAAGTTGGACATCAAGTCAAAATTAAGTTCTACATTTCATCCATAGACTGATGGAAAAACAGAGGTCGTAAACCAAAGTTTGGGTAACTTGTTAAGATGTTTAGTTGGAGACACACTAAGTAATTGGGATTTGATGTTATCACAAGTAGAGTTTTCGTACAATAGTTCAATAAATAGAAGTACTGGAAATACACCTTTTGATATTGTTCATGGCACACAACTGAGAGGTATATCAGACTTGAGAGACTTTGCTAGAGAAGAGAAAAGAAGTGATGAAGAAGAAAAGTTTGTTGAGTTTATGAAGACATTGCATGAGGATGTCAAACATAAGTTGGAGAAAAGTAATCAGAAATACAAGGATACTGCAGATAAAGTAGGAAGACATAAAACTTTTGAAGTTGGTGATACAGTAATAGTTCATTTGAAGAAAGGAATATTTCCTATTGGAACATATGGTAAATTGAAAATGAAGAAATTTGGTCCTTGCAAAATATTGATAAGATTTGACAATGGAAATGCTTATGAAGTAAAATTACCTAATGACATGGATATATCACCTATATTCAATATTTTAGACTTGTATGAGTATCATGAACCTAATGAAGAAGTAACCGTACTGAGTAATTATCCTAAAAAATAGATAGAGGAAGTTGAACAGATTTTGAAATAGAGAGTTGGTAGAAGTACAAGAGGAAAGGAATACATGGAGTATTTGATAAAATGGAAGAATAAACCAATTGAGGACTCATCTTGGATTTCTCAATCTAAGTTGGATTTATTTTAGGTTGGACCTGACACATGATTCAGAGAATCATTTCTATTAACCCTAGGTGTCTGATGCATGAGCATTTTGGGTTCTTTGGCAATCCCGATCAACCAAAAATATGTTTGTTCTAGTTCTTTAGCTTGTTTGGAGGCTTCTCAGTGAAGTGTTCGGTAATTGATGTTTCTTGGTTACTTATTATGTCTTTCTTTACCAATGGGTCTTGGTGAATGTTGGATTCTTGGTGGGTTCTTTATGAGTTTTTCTTGTTGCTTGGCTACCTTCTTACCGAGTTATTTCTGTTGCTCGGTCGATTTCTTACCGAGTTATTTATCCTAATCTGTCTGACTTATGCATTTAATTTCCATAGCGTAATTAATGTGGGATCTCTCATTGGGATTTGTATGGACCTAAATCTAGTTCGTTGTTGTTTCCTATGTTGGATCTTTAGGATCTGAGTGTCGACCTCTTTGGTGGATTCTTGTATATATTTGGTTTTCTATTCTTAGATTAGGAGGAATTTTTTGGCATCAATTTTGGAGATAAGAGATTAAGTGGTAGTATATTTGGATGGAAGGTCTGGTACCTCACATGTATCAGGATTATTCTGTAACCATTTGAATATATATGGCCAAAACTGGGAAGGCCTTACAGTTTGACATGTATTGAGTTTGATGAATTAATATAAATATTTATTGTTTGTTCTCTCCCTTCTTGTGTTTTTGCTTCTATGTTGTTCTGCAAGTTGGTTTTGATAGCTAGGAGTGCCTTGGGCTGTAATCACCAAAAAATGGTCACATAAACCCTAGGCCCCCAATCTCAACAATTAGTCAAGAAACCCTAATCTTGATTATTCTAAGTCCTAAATCAAACATGCAATTCATCAAATTCAAATTGATCTTACCTAAACCCTAGGTCCTAATCGATCATCTTACTTGATTAATTAATGAATTCCTAAAATCACATTACATTGGCAAATATATCTTATGTTAATTATTTAATTGATATTTTGATATATTAATTAAATAAAAATTACAAAATTGTCAATTAAATCAAAAAGGAATTAAATTAATTATAAAAACATAAATGTGCATTCAAAATCAATTAATTTATTAAAAATGCATATGACATCATCAAATCTAGTTAACTGATTTATCAAAATGGAAACAATCCAGTTCCACTCAGTTAACTGATTCTCCATTGTTTATCATTTTGGAAACATTTCAGTTAACTGTGAACTGATTTTGGAAGTTTCCAAAATAACTGACCAGTCACTTAAGTCAACTAACTGTCTCGACCAATCAAATCACTTGCACATGGATTGTGCTTCTTCAATCGAACTTGAGCCACTCTTTTTGTTCGATCTCGACCATCGATTCGAGAGAGATTTCTATAAAGAGAAACTCTTTTTCTTCACAAAGGATCCTAATCTTTTATCTAAAGTTATTATACTACATTTTATCTTAGTTTTCTTGCATGTTTTATCTTTTATTTAATATTTGTTGTTTATTACTTTCAAGCAAATCAATCTAATTTAGAGCACAATTTATTTTGGGTTTAAAATTGAATATCTCATACTTTCAATTTGGTGCTCTAAAACTAAATCCTAACTAGCTTGGATTAATAGCAATCTGTATTTGCATTTGCATTTAGATTAATCAATAGTTTACTCTCAACATATAGCTTTTTAAAATCCTTCATTTAGGTCTTCGGTGTAGTCACTTAGCTTGCAATGATATGAGAGCAAGCTCATACTCCTACCTTCTAGAAGGCAACAGGTCGACTCATTCAGACATGCAGGATGAATAAATCTATATTCATTCCTGTATGCGACTGAAGTAAAATGACTATGTTGAAGTGTATGGCTAAATTAGAGGCCCACATTTAGCTAGTACATGGGCTCCTATTCTCCTCGCCCTCCTTGAATCATAAACCTTTTAGACAAAAACAAAGACCAATTAAACCATTATTAGCTCCCAAGATGCAACATGAATTAATGAGGTTAAGGGATGCAAGAATTATACAACCTATAAAATATTCAACCTAGGTTTCCAACTTGGTCCCAGTAAGGAAGAAAAATGGCGATATAAGGTTGTGTGTTGATTTCATAAATTTGAACCTTGCATCTCTAAAAGACAACTATTCTCTTCCTAACATGGAAGCAATGTTGTAGAAGGTTACTGGTGGTGACCTATTGTCAATGATGGATGGTTTCTTAGGGTACAACCAAGTATTTTTGAAAGATTTAGAGTAGTTTAAAAGTGCATTTGCTACTCCTTAGGGAACTTATGTATATATCAAGATGCCATTTGGTCTTTTGAATGTAGGAGAAACATTCCAACGAGCTATGGATGTTGCTTTTAAAGATTTTATTGACCTATTTATGGTAATTTATCAGGATGACCTAATGAAATATTCTAAGGAAGCAAAGGATCATTGTGATCATCTTGAGAAGGTATTCAATAAAGCCTTTGAATATGGTGTCTCATTGAATCCTAAAAAGTGTCAATTTGCAGTCACAAAAATAAATTTGCTGGGGAATATTGTATCAAAAGGAGTAAGGATTGACCCAGAATGAATAGAGGCTATCCAAAAGATCATTGCTCCAAAGAATGTCAAAGGAGTGCAGTCTTTCTTAGGAAAGATTAATTTTGTTAGAAGTTTATTGTCAATTTCACAGAGATTGTGAAACCTATAATAATATTTTTAAAGAAGGATGCTAAGTTTCAGTGGGATGAGGAGGCACAGTCTTCCTTTGAGAAAATCAAGAAATAAATTTAGGAAGCCCTTGTCTTAAGGTCTCTTGATTATAGTAAACCTTTCTCACTTTTTTATTTTGCATCTTTTCATACAATTGTTGTTGTATTATTACAAAAGGATAAGAAAGAGCATGAACATCCTATTACCTTTTCAACAAGTCTCTCCAGGCTACAAAATTAAATTATGAGGCAATGGAGAAAAAAACATATGCATTGGTGAAGGATGTCAAGTCATTCATGCCTTATCTAGTTTTTTCAAAAGTAATAGCATATGTACCTCATGCAGCAATTAAGGACATTCTCACCCAGTCAGAAGTTACTGGAAAAAGATGCAAGTGAATAAATAGGGTTCAAGAGTTCAACTTAGAAATCCATATCACAAAATTAGTAAGAGGATTAGGCTTAGCAAAGCTTATGACTGAGGAGAATATGGATTTGGTGCAAGTAAATAATGTGGAGTTACAAGACCTAACACTAACAAGCATTGAAAGACAACCTTGGTATGCTGATATTGTATACTTCATTAAAAATGCCAATTGCCCTGATACCATGGGCTAACAATCAAAAGAGAACTCTTAGACTGCAAGCCCAAAAGTACACATTAATACAAGGAGAGTTGTATTGGAAAGATAGGGATGGTGTGTTCATGTTTTGTTTAGATGAAATTCATGCTGATAGAGTGTTAAATGAGATGCATGTTGGTTTGTGTGGTGGATAATTTTTTGCTAAGACAATTGCCCACAAAATTCTAAGGGCTGGTTATTTTTGGCCTTTTGTGTTCAAAGATTCTTTCAAGTTTGTACAAAAATGTGAGCCTTGCCAAAGGTTTTCTTCCAAATTGAAAATTTTAGGTGCTTTATTATTAAATATAGTACAAGCTCAGGGCCCTTTTGCCATGTGGGGAATTGATTTTATTAGAGAATTCGCAGAGAAATCTAGTGGTGGACATAGCTGGATCCTAGTTGCCACTGATTATTTTACTAAATGGATTGAATAAATTCCTACAAAGCGAGCAACCAGTAAAGTTGTGATTGAATTTTTGATGGATAATATCCTGACTAGGTTTGGTGTCTCCTTAAAATTGGTAATAGACAATGCTAAGTGCTTTAAGTCTGTAGAGTTTCAAGATTTTTGTGATGAAAATGGAATTGTAGTATCATATTCCTCTCCATACCATCAACAAGAAAATGGACAGGAAGAATCGAGTAACAAAAGAATTATGCATATTTTAAAGAAAACTCTGGAGGAGAAAAAGAGGGCTTGGAATTCAAAGTTGAAACTAGCCTTATGGGTTGATAGGGTAACCATAAAAAGAGCTATCAGGAAGTCCCCTTTTGAATTAGTATATGGAGTACAAGCTAGGTTTCCAATGAATAGTTTACTTCATGTCTATAAATTTATCATGGATGAGGAGCTGGAAGTAAATGATGCCTTACATGATAGAATGGTTTAATTGATTGAGCTTGATGAGGTCAGAAGGGAAGGACAGAGGAAGAATGTAAGAAGTCAACAAAAGATGAAGTATCTATTTGACAAAAGGGCCAATAGTAGAAAATTTCAGCCAAATGACCTGGTATTGCAATGGAATGCCAGATCTGAAAACAAGGGGAAACACAAAAAAATTGAATCCTTATGGTTAGGTCCTTACATTTTTTATCAAGTACATGGAAAGGATTCATATTTTCTAAAAAATATGGATGACGAGGTATTGGAATTGCTAGTGCATGGATAATTTTTAAAGCCTTTCTTTAATTGATCTTTCTTTCTATGCATAGTAGTTTTTTATATATCTACAAATGTGTTTGTTTCCTATTGTGTGTTTGTTTCTATAGTAGGTTAGTGTGGTTGTGGCATGCTTTCCATAGATCTAGATTCTTTCCATGAACCTGCTTTCAAAGCATCCTCAAATAGAGCCATTGTTGGGTGTATTTTAGGTTTTTTGAGATGTGTCAAATTTTTGGTTCCTGGTGTTAAATAAGTTGTGCCTTTACATATAGTTGATGAAATGTTCCTACAAATTTTTTGAAAGTGTCTATGTCTCAAGGCATCCTGCTTCAAAAATGTTTTAAAACCCTAAACCCTAGGTATTTGGCTCATGTAATAAAATTGCATTACCTTTTCAAGGTCACTTAAGTCTTGTAAAATCCATTTGCCTTTTTTGAATTGTCTCTTAATCTCTCAATCTTTCTGGTTAAGCACTTAACATCCAGCGAATTGGTGCAGCGGTTCTCTCCCAGTCTCATAATGTTCATGATTAAGTAGATAACATCTGGAGATCTGGTGACAAAGGCTGAGGCTTGACAGTATATGTTATCTTTGAATCTCACAATGTTGTAGTCAAGTCTCAAATAACTTGGAGATTTAGAGAGAACCGTTGATGCAAGACAAGATTAGTGGTTGGTGTTGAGTCTTAAGAACAAACCAAGGGTTAAGAAATTCTTCAGTGATTCAGAGATAGCCTTTATCTCCGAATCTCAAGACTAGATCATGGTTAAAACTTTTATTTGGAGATTGCGAGATATGATTTTATCTCTGAATCTCAAAACATGATTGGAGTTAAGCCAAGTCTTATGAGATCACTTGTTGACCATTGATTAAGATCAAGATGTGTGATTGTTGCTTAATTTTAGAATAAACCAACGGTCAAGACCAACATCCAACAATTCAGAGATATCCTTTATCTCTGAATCTCATATTCAAACCAGAGTTAAGACAAGTGTTCAACGACTCAGAGATGTGCCTTGTCACTGAATCTCTGAACAAAACCTGAGTTAAGTCAAGGATTTTGAGATCATGCACCAACCATTGATTAAGACCAAGATGTGAGGTTGGTGCTAAATCTCTAGATAATTCAAGAAAAGTAAAATATATTCAGCGATCATGAGATGCAGGGCTGAGATTTGATTAGGCACTAACACGTGTCCCAAAGGTTCACAAGATGGGTGGTAGGCACTTTCCCTCAGTTACGAAGATGAATTTATTTATTCGTCAAGGCATCATGTCATGATGTTGCATGTTTTTCTTAGATCATGGGGCCCATCAGCAACAATTTAAATCTTAAGCAAGTTTGTTTTCATCCCACGGTGGGTGCAAAGCCTTAAACAAAAGTGATATATGTTTAACCATTAAGGCATTGCGCTTATTGGACATGTGTCATGGTGTGATAGTGGGTCTGAGCTGTGACGTAGATAGGGTAAATTCTGATCAAATCAAGGAGGATCTATGCATGGCACATTGCCTCAAACATAAATATGAAGGTAGTTAACCATCGAGCATTGTGTCATGGCGAATAATAGGACCAAATTAGCACTAAAGTGAAGTTAATAATTAGACAAGTTTCTTTTCATCATGTGGTCAACATTTTTCCTCATACAAAATATGCTTAGAGGATAGTCATTGAGGCATCACCGCTAGCTTGCCACATTGCAGGTTAGTTTTGGTGAGCACTGAAAGATAATAAAGGTAAAGCAAATTTCTACTGATCGGATGGCTGACACATTGCCTTAATCTAAAGATGATCGAAGATTAGTCTTTGAGGCATTGCACCTAGCTGTCACCTATCCTCCTATGATAATGGGGCCAGAGCAAGGGTAGGTTAATAGGAAAGCTGATGTAAATGAATCACACAGACAACATAATGGCTTAAAAAAAAGGTGATCGAGAAATAATCTTCAAGGCATCACGCCCATATGCCATGTGTCTAGATCAAATTTTTTTGGAGCCCATGTAACTTAAAGAAGATCTACGACTCAATTTTAAAGTTGGATAAAGTTTTAATGTGAGTCGTTGATGCCATATTTTGAGCCACCTATGGCTGTTGCAACCGTTTTTGAAATTTTTTAATAGTTTTCTTGAGGTTTCCAATCAGTAGCATTGTGTTCCAGGCAGTAGAGGCATTAAGTGGATAAGTTTGATCTCTTGGATCTATTTGATGAGGCTGTGGGGTGTTGAGCGGTGGTTATGCAGTCTATTTTGTTGAGATAGATTGAGACAAGTTTGTGGTGGACACTGTTGGAAATAATGAGAAGTGTGTACTAAGAGGGTAGGGGTGAATCGGTACCTTTAAAACTTTTAGTTACTTTACCTTTAACCTTATGTAATCAAATCTTAGCTTTACCGATCATATCTATTGTTCTTTCTTTATGCATGTGATATCAATTCATAATCGTAATTGTATGTATACATTCATAGAAACATTCATGAAAGCAATAACACATAACACAAGATATGGTAACACGAAAAACCCCTGTTAGAAGGTAAAAACTGCGGTGGGGATGACACTCACAAAAACTTCACTATCTGTAGATTGGAAGGGCTAGGTTAAGGCTTACAATTTGATCACTTTGGATGATCTACCCTATTAGGAGTATTATGTGGAGACTAGTTAGGGTCTACTCTATTAAGAGCTTTAGCAACACTATTTAGTGTGCACTCGATTAAGAAATTTACAATAGGATTGTGAAATCCACCTTTCTTGAAAGGATTTCTTCTATTTTATACACTTGTTAGAATGTAGAAAAAAAATACTCATTGACCTGAGTGTATGCCATCTACAATTTTTGATTACAGATACATTAAAACTTACATGTACTAATGTATCACCTAATGTGATTGATTAATACCTCTGTTGCTCGGTAGCCTTGGTTCTTGGTTCTTGATAACCATATTCATCTTTTGTTGTTCCACTTCTTGAAACTCTTAGTCTGATCCATAGATCTTCTCATTGGATACATTTATCCTCTCATCCATCTCAAATGAATGATTACAACATCTATTTATACAATATATTTGACCTTTTTAGTTTCACTTATTACAAACTTAACTCTATGATCAAAGGTTTACAACTTGACCTTGATCTCCTCGTTTGCATGTTTTTAATCAGTTAGATTGATTAAAAAAATTACAATTTATGTTTCTTGTTCCTCAAGAAATGGTTTTAAAACAAATCTAAACTCTAAATATAAATCATAACTATTTTATTTGACGTGGAAGTCAGATCCACTTTTCTCAGGATATAACTGATTTTTAGTGTCTGATACTCGGTTTACTCTGAAATCAGTTTAACTATCTTTCAGTGTTCCTTTGTTAAACTATCTATTGGTTTCCCTTGCTCTGTCGGGTTCCTTTGTTTCCTCTCTTTTAGTTTATAGTGTAACCTGCTTGTCAGGTTTCTCTGTATCATCTTCGGGTTGCACTTTCGGTTTACACTGTAAAACTTGTGTTGTCGGGTTTGTCCAAACTTAGCACTTTGGGTATAAATTGAAACCTGTCTTTCGGTGTAGTGTAACCAATGATTCAAAACTATTTGTCTTTGCATACTAATGGAAAAATATACGTTATCAATCTCCCCCTTTGACATTAGTATAAAAAACTGATATGTGCAAAATACTAAAAATGTTTATAGTATGTACACCATGTGTATTACTTAGTCATTTCATTACTCCCCCAATGCATATGCTGGTATAGTATAGTATATGTGTATGTACACTTGTCTTTATACCATTTCTTCCTTTTTACCTTGTCTTTTCCCTTTGTGCTATATGTGCTATATGTGCTATATCATTTTTCTTTTCCCTCTTTTTCGATAGTAAGGGCAAAGGTATACACCTATAGCTGATCAAAAATATGAGAGCGAGAGGTCTTCATTTCCTCCATCATCTTCTCCCATTTCTCCTTTAGATGCTCAAGAGCCATACACTCTAGTGTGATCCTGGCATGCATGTCATAGATGCTGTCTGCTACAGATATCTCAGGGGTTGCAATTAACTATCTTCCTGAACTTATGTGCTGTTGCAGAAGTGTGAGGTTCGGTATAAGTTGAGCCTATAGCTCGGTAACCTCTTCTCAAAACTGTGTTTCTGCTTCCCAAATTTCTTGTCTTAACCTTTTGATTTCAATTATCTTCTCATAATGCAATTTGATTGCATTTCTATCTGTGGTTAGACTTTGAACACTTGCATTTAGATCAGAATTTATCTTTGCTATCTTATCACTATTATCCTTAGTGAATTTCTCCAAAGTGCATAGCTTCTGAATTAAAGAAATATCTTTATTAATTATTGGATCCAATTCATTTGTTAGTTCTGAAAGCTTTACCTTATTTTCTACCACTTCTTGGTTGATCTTTTCTGTTAATTTGAATTGGAACTTTTGTTCTACTCGTTCCTCAATCGCCTTTTCTGCATCCACATTCTGTGTTGTGATGGCATCGGTGAGAGCAACAAGTTGATATAGGATAGGTTCATTGTGATCAGCATCTATGTCAGGAACTATCTTTTGTAAGATATCTCTTGTATTTTCCAACACTAGAGAATCTTTGTGTTCTTTTCTAAGCTTTTCCAGCATTGCTTTCCTTTGACATATCTCTCCATATTCTATAAGAGATTCATAGTCCAATGTGGTTGGATCACACTTTGGTATTTCAATGATTTCATCAAGCATGACCTCCAACTTACTCTTCTTGGTTTTCTTCTTCTTCTTTTGTGATGCACCTATATGCAAAACCATAGAAAGTTTTTATGCTTGGTCTGATGTGCTTGAGGAAGGATTCTGTTGTGTTGTACCTTTTTCCTGCTGCTTAGGGTTTGCCTTTCAGTTTTCTATGGACGTTTCCTCATCAACTTGTTGGTACCCTAAATTTTGAGAATTTAGAAGTCCCAATCCAATATCAAGAAGAAAGTTTCTCCATACTAAAAAAATCAAAGGAAGGAAGCTTTATGACACAAATAAATAGAACTAACTAATCGAAGCCTTCAGAAAATCCTGGAATTTCGACCTGCTACAAAAATGATGCCAGCAGAGGATGAAGATGGTCAAATTTTACAAATCTAAAACTGACCTAGTTTGGGAAATCCAATTTCCTATCTCCAAAAGAAATATTAGCTTTTCATGAGGTGTTTTGGATTTTCGGCCAAAGCCAAATCCGAAAGTTAGGTAGTTATTTTTTAGTTAGTTTATTGTTTTTTCAAAATAATTTGTAATAAGGGTTATGTATTTTCACCCTAAAGAGATGTGAAAGCCACTCAAACACATATATATACATAATGTAAAGAGACAATACAATACAATATTTTAATAGGATAGAATTAGATCACAACTACAACATGGACTCTGATGTACAATTTTTTCAACATTAATAAAGATAAGTGCTCTTCTTTTTATTTGTGGTTATAAGTTATATATTTTCAATTAGTCTTTTAGATATTCTATTTTATAGAGTGTTTCATTGTGTTAAATTCCCTGAGTATAATAATTCAAAATTAATATATATAGTTTAAATATCAATTGAAAGATTTGCATATCTTCTCTTATTTTTATCGGTCTCTTAATTTGAGTTAAATTCAATAATATTAGCTATATAGATTGATTTGAATTATAAGTCAAGTGGAATCCTATGAAGTGATAGTCTCACTTTATTAAAAGCAAGTTTTTAAAACTGTCTCCGATTATACGTAGGATTGAGAATTTTTTGACTCTATAGCCCAAGTATTTAGAAGGCACTAATCTAGTCATTATTTGAAAATTGTCATTTGGTTCATACTTTGTAGTTTGTACATTATTTAATCATTATTTCAAAAGCATTACTTTTCAGTCCTTAGTATAATCCATTTTAGTCAAGCTTTATAGAGTAGAGATTATCAGGAGATTTGTTGCTTTCCTCCAAGGTTCATTCACCACCTTTGGAGGAACTTTGTTTTGTGTACGCAGTGGTGCAACATAGAAAATTTGATAGTTCAAAGTGAAATTAGGCCTACTATCCTTGGCTTGATTAAGCCAAAATTGCAGAGGTATCAAGTGGTGCATCACCATTATACCTGTCAGTTGGACAAAAGTGATCCATCATTTTTGGGCACCAACAAATTGGCGACTTTGCTGGGGAGTTATTTAAAAGAACATTTTGGTATTCTACCTAGAAGCTCTGGTGATATATTCAAAGACTTTACTGGGAGAAAAGAACTCAGAAGATAATAATTATTTTCCTTCTGATAAGAAGGTGGCGACTCTATTGAACACAATATTTCAGTCAGTGACTCTACTGAGAGAGAAAACTTAGAAGGAGATAGGAAGATAGCCTAGAAGGGATGAGAAATTATCTTTTAATTAGTAATAGAAGATCTATTGCATTATTTTTAGAATTCTGTTAAAAATATTTTTGATTCCCGTGGATACTAGGCCTTTGGATCTCAGAAGGTTTCAATGCAGCTCTAATAAATTATTTTCACAACTTCCACAGAGGGTTCTTGAATTTTATGGAGATTATGATGAATCAACTCTTGATCATTTGGATGCTTTTCATATATTTCTTCATAATTGTGAGGTCCATACAGAAGATGATGCCATGAAGCTGTTTGCATGGTCATTAAAAAATAATGCACAAGAAGAATATAAATCATTACCTATGCAGTCCATCTCATCATGGAGACATTTTGAGCAGTGGTTTCTTGATATGTTTCATGATGCCAGTGGTGAAGAAGAAAACATGTGTTAGGAACAAAACATGTGCTATGAACAGGAAAGAGAGCCAAATTATATTTTGGAGGAAGAATCTTACATATTCCCTTTGGATACATTCCTCAGTTTGGAAAGATATAAAGGTGAACTTGCACTACATTTATTCATGAGAATGATAAAGGTTTATTAGGAAATACCTACAGATATCAGGCCTCTAGGAAGGGAATCAATGGATAAAATTTGTTAGGAATCTACCATGATTCTCAACTAATAGTTTTTCTTGAGAAAATATGTGAGGTATTGAGGGAAGAAAAGAATGATGACATAGAGGAAGAAAATTTGGAGCAGGTTGAAGAAGAATCTGTACATGATGAGATGTGTATGGAAACATGTATCAATGACCATGATGATGAGGAAGAAGATCTTCTTAGTACAAAAGAAATCTCATATTTCCTAGACATGGAATATCAAAAACATGTTGAGAAGAGTGGTCAAATTTTTTTCTCAATGCACCATGATAAGCAAGTTGATGGATCAGTACATACTCAGGGAGTACTAGATGAAGAAGATGATAAATTTTAGGAATCAAATAACGGAGATGAAATAGAACAAAATACAACATATGAACATGAAGAAGTTTTAGATGAAAGCTCTCATGGAGATATGCCCAAGTTCTCTATATCCTTGAATCCATTATTTGAAGAATATTTTCTATGCAATCAAGTCCATCAATATCATGATAAAGATAGTTGGCCTAGTGATCATTTTGAAGATAATGGAACTCAAAATATGTATAGGGAAGGGTATTTAGAAAGTGAGACATGTATTATCTCATCCTATGAGCAGAAGTTGTATCAAACATATGAATATGAGATGGAATCAAATAGACATAATGTGGAGAATGTGTTGAATATTAGTTCTGAAAATTATCCAAGTATCCTATCTGATCAAATTCTTGATAAGAATGAAGTTCCTGAATGTGAGTTATCTCCAAATCCTTTTTGTGAAGAGAAACATCTTGAGTATAGGGAAGATTGTGTAAGTAAAGGCATCCGCACAGAAAAGCTTAATCTAGTTACTAGTAGGGTTGATCAAATGCATGGGGATCTTCTATTTAGCAAGGAATATAGTGCACCTACTGACTTTTCTAAGGGTAAACAAAAGTCAAAGCATGTTAATAAAGAAATGAATGTTGTCCATGAGAATGGTGGCATCGTATTAGGGAGATCCAAAGTATTACATGATCGAAATTATGTGTTTGATAGAGGAAAGAAGCAGTGTTCACTTTTTTTTTTGTGGGGGGGGGGGGGCTGGGGCCACCCAATTTCACTTTGCATCAGATTAAGTGTCGATACTTGGTCTGCTTGTCTAGAGATAGATAAAATCTCGCTATGCTCATAGGGAGCATACGTCCCTAGAAAGAGCCACTGTTGGTATCTTAAATTTTGAGAATTTAGAAGTCCCAATCCATTATCAAGAAGAAAGTTTCTCCATACTAAAAAAATCAAAGTAAGGAAGTTTTATGACACAAATAAATAGAACTAACTAATCAAAGCCTTCAAAAAATGCTGGAATTTCAACCTGCTACAAAAATGATATCGACAGAGGATGAAGATGGTCGAATTTTACAAATCTAAAAATGACCAAGTTTGGGAAATCCAATTTCCTATCTCTAGCAGACATATTAGCTTTTCACAAGGTGTTTTAGATTTTTGGCCAAAGCCAAATACGAAAGTTAGGTAGTTATTTTATAGCTAGTTTATTATTTTTTCAAAATAATTTGTAATAAGGGTTATGTATTTTCACCCTAAAGAGGTGTGAAAGCCACTCAAACACACACACACACACATATATATATATACATAATTTAAAGAGACAAGACAATATAATATTTTAATAGGATAGAATTCGATCAAAACTACAACATGGACTCTGATGTACAATTTTTTCAACATTAATAAAGATAAGTGCTCTTCTTTTTATTTGTGATTATAAGTTATATATTTTCAATTAGTCTTTTGAATATTCTAGTTTATAGAGTGTTTCATTGTGTTAAATTCCCTGAGTATCATAATTCAAAATTAATATATATATAGTTTAAATATCAATTGAAAGATCTGCGTATCTTCTCTTATTTTTATCGGTCTCTTAATTTGAGTTAAATTCGATAAGATTAGCTATATAGATTGATTTTAATTATAAGTCAAGTGGAAGCCTGTGAAGTGATAGTCTCACATTATTAAAAGTAAGTTTTTAAAACTGTCTTTGATTGTACGTAGGATTGAGAATTTTATGACTCTATAGCCCAAGTACTTAGAAGGCACTGATCTAATCATTATTTGGAAATTGTCATTTGGTTCATACTTTGTAGTTTGTACAATATTTAATAATTATTTCAAAAGCATTACTTTTCAGTACTTAGTATAATCCATTTTAGTCAAGCTTTATAGAGTAGAGATTATCAGGAGATTTTTTTCTTTCCTCCAAGGTTCATTCACCACCTTTGGAGGAACTTTGTTTTGTGTACGCATTGGTGCGATATAGAAACTTTGATATTTCAAAGTGAAATCAGGCCTACCAACCTTGGCTTGATTAAGCCAAAACTATAAAGGTATCAAGTGGTGCATCACCATTATACCTGTCAGTTGGCCAAAAGTGATCCATCATTTTTGGGCACCAACACAACCTTCAGTGTAACTTCAACATCTCCTTTGTTGTTCTTAGGAGTGGTATCAACTATCTTATCTTGTTCACCTTTCTCTTTTTGCACTTCTTCTTTATCTTTTATTTGTGCATCTTTTTCAGTGTTATCTCCATCTTTTTGTTCTCCATCTTTTTGTTCTCCACCGATGACTACCTATTCATTGGTTGTATCCTTCTTTTCATTAGATGTATCTTTTTGTTCATCATTTCCCTTATTCTTGGGTATGCTTGTTTCGTTCTCAGGTAACTTCCCCTTTTACGAGATAATGTTGATAGCTTGTATTAACAATGGTATCTATCCTGGTGTGTCTACCTATGCTGAATCTATTGTAGTGTCCAATTTGTCAGTTTGGTCCTTGAAAATAGTGACATCTTCATCTTTTTGTATCTCATATGTAGGATCTCCTCTAGTAATATCAATGATTGTATTATCGGGCCATGTCTCATCTGCAATGTCCATATCCTTGTTGCATTTTGTGATCAATGATTCTTCATTAACATCTTCATCAGTGATAATAATACGTTCAGGGCTCTGTTTAGATTGATCATCTTTATTCTATAAATTTTTGGTAAGAGCTATTTGTGGCTCAGGACTTGTATCCTTTTTAGGTATATCAAGTATCTTTCTCCATTCAACTTCACTCTTCTTGTCTAGTTCAAGTAGATGTCCTTGAAGTACTTGATAGGCTCTTAGTTTTTGTGAGAACCTCGTGGAGTGTTTCTTCATCACTTCTTCAATCTCCTCCATTTTAGATTTGGGAGGCATGACATAAATTAGGGCTCTTTCCCTAATCTCTTTCTCAGAGTGTAATGCAAATGTCCATCTTGCTGATAATCTATCCTGAAGTTATTTTGGCATATTATCTGCCAATTGTATTGGAACATATTTGAATATACAAATCATTTTGATAATTGCCTCTTCTATTTTATTTTGATCCTCAGAATCCACTGTTAGCCATTTCTTAATTTTGTGATCATTGATTATTCCTAATTTGATAATTGAAGCACATACCTCATCAATAGTTTCAAGAATCTTACTCTTTTCCTTTTGGATAGATTCATCCTGTTGAGTATCTTTGATATCTTCCTTGGTTAGGATTAATTTCCTTCTCCTCTTTGGTGCTTTGGACTGTTTGATTTGAGGTTTCCTTTTGTAGGTCCTTACTTGACATTTCTTAATTAGTTAAGGACTTGCATCCTTTGTTGTCTGACTCCTGGTCCTAGTTGTAGCAGTAGTCCTTGGCTTCTTTACTGGTGGAGGTAGTGGTGTATCTGAATTTGTGGATTTTGAGTCACTCTCCTTCTCAGCTTCACTGACAGGTGACTAACCCTTGGTTTCTTCTTTTTGTTCAGTTTCCTCTTCATTTACTGGTAGCTTTTTCTTCAAGTTCTTAACCATCTTGTCTTTCTTCCTATCAAACTTCTTCACAACTAAGCCATTTTTAATCCTTTATTTAGATTCTTCATAAGTTCCAAACTTGGGTTGTGATTTGTCCAATGGCTCATTTATCAATGCCTCAATAGCATTTGATTCTTGATCTATGCTCACCTCATAATCAAGTGGTGCCATCCATGCTGTTCTCGGTACAATTGGCTTGATGTAGGTGTAGTCAGTGTCCACCATAAAACATATGTCAGTCTTGAATTTTTCTACTAACTATTTTGGAATCCTTACTCTTTTCTACATTATTTCTTTGAATCCAACAAAATATTCATCCATGACTGACTCAAAATTGTCTCCTAGTGATTTGATGAAATCACTAATCTATATGGTTACTGGTCTAGTAGTGTCTCATTTGACATTTCCTATAGATGGGAAGGATTGTCAGAAATAGAAAAATATGCACATGATGAGTGAACTAAATTTATATCAGTTAGACTTTGCATTTCTTATTGTCTTCATGTTCTCATCCAATTGTCTTATCAAAAGTTTTGATAGATCCAACTACAGTCCCTTCTTGACAATCTTGTATGATGTATGCACTGCTTTGAATGCAATACTATTCATCCTGCTAGCTTGAAAGAACTTGTATCCTAAGACACATGCTCCAAATTTTAGTTCATCATTGGTGACGGTGGATACCTTTAGTCCTCTTCCATCCCATGTTTCTCCTGTATTCTTCTCAATGTCAGCTTTAGGCAGGTGCTTTAGTGCCTTTACCTTATCGGTTATTGGATAACCGGTAACAACATGTATAAAATCCTTGGTTATTGGTTTAGGCTCATCCAACCATAATTTTTGGTCATGTATCCTTCTTAGTACTAACTGAATCCATTCGGTCTTGAACTCCTTCAGGAACCATAGGTAATTTGTGAGCCCTTTTACCTCAATATGCTTATTCTCTTCCTTGATAGTGCCATAATCATTGCAAAGCTTCTTGAAAGCTTGCTCAACTTCCAGGTCTCCTATTTCTAAAATCCTATAGTGCATATACGCTCACACGTATTCGACAAGCAAAACCCTAGCTAGCATACTGGATAATGCACCAACATTGTTGGGTTGTGAAGCAACCTCGGGAGATATCTTGTAATGAGGTTCATCACATGTTGAATTCTTGATTAGGTTGACCTTATTCTTCTTATCATTCTTAAGCTTAGAGGTTCTTGATGTAGTTTCCATTGTTTTTGAAATTAGGGATTTTCCAATAAATGAAAGTAGAGTTCTCGGTTATCTGTGAACTTACTTTAACCTTTGTAGCTGTTAGGAATCTATTTGGAGTTTTGTGAACCGGGTTGGAGTCGCTCTATAATTTTGTTGCTTCGTGCTCTATTTTTTCTCTATCTCTTCACTCTAATCGCTTGGTAAAAAATGAAACCCTTCTGTTGTCTATTTATAGACTTTTCCCTAAGTCGAGTCATTAATGCTCAACCACTTCTCAGTGTGGAAGACGAAGTCATTAGGTGATACATAAATAAATTTCTCAGTGAGAGCACGATGCTTCGGAGCAACTGTCAACTTGTTACTTTCACCGATGAATTTCAGTGTTTGGCAAAGACAACATTGTCAACTCACATGATTATCGATGGATCTCTATTTATACTAGCGACTTAGCCTTTATGTGTTAATCGAAGATTATTGATAAGTATAGATAGCTTAGCTTTGTATGTATACTGATGCAATTTGGTATGTATTGACCGATGAGATTGTTTTCACAGAAACATAACAAGTAATACCATAGTGCATATTTAATCATGTTGTTTTGGTATTTTAACTATGCATAATGGAACTGATGCAAAATATAACTTGGTATAATGCAATTCCATACTTGTTCTACTTAGGTGGGGATGGTGATGTTACCAGATCCATTGGATAAGGTGTCACCAATTGCATTGCTCAGTCCAGCTTCATTAGTGTTTGTAGCTTTCCTCCACATTTTATTTCTTATCTTCCTGATGTCTTCAATGGTGTTTCCATTGGAAAAGGTGCTTGTCTCTTTCGTTCAATCTCTGCAATCTTTCTTCAGATGACCAACTTTATGACAATGTAGACATGTCATTCTAGGGTTAGTCCACCTCCTATACTTTCTTATCCATTGTCTCATATAGTTTGCAGCTATGTGACCAAATCTTCCACATGCTATTCAATTTTCCCATGTGTTGTAATCCCAAACATATTGGTGATAGGCAGTTTCATTTTCTTTAGGCTTCCATTCTTGCTTTTTATTCTTCCTGCATTCAAGAGATGTGTGCCCATGCATTTTTCAAGTAGGACAATATTTGTCCATGTAGGTTTCCTTCTTTGGTTGTCTCACCTTAGATTTACATTCATATGCTTTATGTCCTTTCTTGCTACATTTATAACCAATTCCTATGAATGAATGTGTGGAATTAGGAATACCTTTCATTTTGCTCCTGCATACATTTGATGTGTGGCCTGACCTTCCACAGTGATTGCATGTTAGTTTTCTTTGCCTTGGATTTGCATAGACATTCTTTGGATCAACTTGGTTGGGTGATTCTCCATTCTCGGTATAGCCTAGTCCGGTGTTTTTGTTGACTCTTCATTGTCCATCAATAAAATCATCCATCCTTTTGTTGATTTCTTCAACTCTCTTGATTATGTCATTATGTTGTTGTTGAATTCTCACTTCATGTTTCAACTTTTCATTTTATTCTCTTAGCTCACTGATAGCTTCTATTCTTTCAATGAGTTCTGTATTCATTATGTTTTCCTCTTGACTCATAAGAATAATATGATTTGTGATCTCATGATGATGTTATGTAATTCTTTATATTTCTGACTCTTTCTCTTGTATTTTTTTAGTAATCTTCCTCCTATCATCAATAGCTAGTGTTCTTTCTTTCTCATCTCGTCTAGCATTGTTCATGACATCAATAATTCCTACCATCTGTGTCTCTTGATTGATTTGCAGAGATTTCACTTGTCCAACCAGATGTTGATTGATTTCATTTAGACTTGTGATCCTTTCTTCAGATGTTTCTGATGCTTTGCTTGTTGTAGATCCCAAAGATTCAAATAGATCTGGTATCTCTTCTTCATGGTAGTATGTTTCATTACAACAAGATTCCATAATATTTCTTTCATCTACCAGCTATCTCATCTTGATTCTAGCTTCTTTATACTGCTCAAAGAAGATCTGCATTTCTAACTTTTGATTTTCAATACTCTTATCAAGCCTGTACTTCTCCATTGTATGGTCTTTTCTCTTAAGTCTTTAAACTTTCCAAATAAGAGATCTCACTTTGATACCAATTGTTGGAAATAATGGGAAGTGTGTAGTGAGAGGGGAGAGGTGAATCAGTACCTCTAAAACTTTTAGTTAATTAACCTTTAACCTTATGTAATCAAATCTTAGCTTTACCGATCATATCTGTTGTTCTTTCTTTATGCATGTGATACCAATTCATTATCTTAATTGTATGTAGACATTCATAGAAACAATCATGAAAGAAATAACACATAACAAAAGATATGGTAACATATAAAACCCCTGTTAGAAGGTAAAAAATGCAGCGGGGATGACACCCACAAAAAACTTCACTATTTGTAGATTGGAAGGGGCCGGTTAAGGCTTACAATTTGATCACTTCTGATGATCTACCCTGTTAGGAGTATTATGTGGAGACTGGTTAAGGTCTACTCTGTTAAGAGCTTTAGCAACACTATTTAGTGTGCACTCGGTTAAGAGATTTATAATAGGATTGTTAAATCCACTTTTCTTGAAAGGATTTCTTCTATTTTCTACACTTGTTAGAATGTAGACAAAAATACTCATTGACCTAAGTGTATGCAATCTAAAATTTCTAATTATAGATCCATTAAAACTTACATGTACAAATGTATCACCTAATGTGATTGATTAATACCTCTGTTGCTTGGTAGCCTTGGTTCTTGGTTCTTGATAACCAAATTCATCTTTTGTTGTTCTGCTTCTTGAAACTCTCAGTCTGATCCATAGATGTTCTCATTGGCTACATTCATCCTCTCATCCATCTCAAATGAATGATTACAACATCTATTTATACAATAGATTTGACCTTTTTAGTTTTACGTATTACAAACTTAACTCTATGATCAAAGGTTTACAACTTGACCTTGATCTCCTAGTTTGCATATTTTTAATTAGTTAGACTGATTAAAACAATTACAATTTATGTTTCTTGTTCCTCAAGAAATGGTTTTAAAAAAAATCTAAACTCTAAATATAAATCATAACTATTTTATCTGACGTGGAATTCAGATCCACTTTTCTCAGGATATAAATGACTTTCAGTGTCTGATGCTCGGTTTGCTCTAAAATAAGTTTGTCTGTCTTTCGGTATTCCTTTGTTGAATTGTCTACCGGGTTCCCTTTCTTTGTTGGGTTTCTCTATTTATTCTCTTTTGGTTTATAGTGTAACCTTCTTGTCAAGTTTCTCTATATCATCTTCAGGTTGCACTTTTAGTTTACACTGTAACACTTGTGTCGTCGGGTTTCTCCATACTTGGCACTTTCAGTCAGAACTGAAACCTGTCTTTCGGTGTAGTGTAACCGATGGTTCAAACTGTTTCTCTTTTCATACTAATGGAAAAATATATGTCACTATTTTTGTGTGGGACATGCAACAAAAATAGTTATAGGGCATTATGAGTTTTTGAATGGCCAACAGAGGAAGAGGTTGCAATATTTGAAAAAAACATAGACCCAAAGAAGAAAAAGTAGGCAACAACAGACTTGGAGGCAATGGAGGAAGATTGAATGACACTTGGTAGCTGATCAATGAGCACAGGGAGGGTAATTATCTCAAATAATAGTGTATGTTAGCCATGTAGGCAGTCACTATTTCTCACAACAACTTTCAGAAGGGACCTTGAATATCTACAGACAAAGGTGCCAACTGTTAAAGTTTCAGAATGATTGCAAGGAGATACTCAAGTTTTCCTCTCCACCATTAGAAAATGATTGTAACTGATTTGTCTTTTAGTGCATTTTTTCTTTTCCTAGCCATCCAAAGCTTTTTGCACCTTGATTCCATTAGGATTCCAAGATGGCTAGTGAATAATATAAATAGGAGGGTTTTTGTAAAGTAAAAGGATGGAGAATTCACAACTACAAAATATTTTTTTGATTTTAGTCTGGTTTTAGAGTTTTTGGTTATTTTGAATGTATTGAAGCAGAGAAAATTTTAATAAAAATACAGTGGAATCCCTTTACATACTTATGATGTCTTCCTGTGTTGATTTTTGAATTCTTGTATACTGAATTTGTAAGGAAAATTTTAGTACATTGTTTACAAGGTAAATTGTGGGATTATTCTTAAGTTTCTTTCAAGGGAAGGGTAGTTTTAGGGGATTCAAGATTTACATTATAATTTGATTTCTGGGTGTGGAAATGAGAAGAATGATTTGTAAGGTATTTTATTCTGGGTGTGTTGTTATTGAAATATTTCTATGAATGTATGTTCATTTGACTCTTTGCCTTAGATTAGGCACTGGTCTATACTTGATAGGCAATTTCTCATCATCAATCTTTAAACTAAACAAATCTTTACTTTATAATTTGTCATGTATGAATCTTGAATATCAATGTTTAAGACACTAATCCACTGTAAGATTTGCTATAAAGCAATAAATCAAAAGAGGTATACCCGCCTGAGTTTATGGAGCTCAAAGTGAAGGAGGATTTGATCCTCGTTAATTAGAATTTTCTTGAAATAATCAAGAGTTGGGAGTCATAGATTTGATTATTTACTGATCTATTTGATTTTGCAAGAAAAAGCTCTAGCAGGTTGCATTTCTAAGAGAGAAATTAGAAGCATTTGAGAAGTTAAAGATTTTTAAAGTAAGAGTTGAGAGTGAATGTGGTAGGAAGATTAAATATTTCATATGTAATAAAGGAGGAGAGTATACATCTGATGAGTTTCGAAAACATTGTGCGAAACATGGCATTAAAAGACAATTTTCAGTAGCTAGAACACCATAGCAAAATGGTGTATTGGAAAGAATGAATCAAACTATACAAGAAGTAACAAGGAAAATGATGAAAGAAGCAAGTTTAAGGGAGTTTTACTGGAGATAAGTTGTACATACAGTTGTGTACACCCTTAACAAAGTTCTTTACTGAAATAAGTATGGAAATACATCATATAAGATATGGCATGGAAGAGCACCTCCAGTGAAATATTTCAAGATTTTTGGAAGCAAATATTACATTCAAAAAGATGAGGACAATCTTAGAAAGTTTGATGGTAGAGTAGATGAAGGTATACTTCTAGGTTATTCTACAAAGAGCAAAGCGTACAGGTGTTAAAACAAAAGACTGAATAAGATTGTTAAAAGTACAAATGTGAAGGTTGATGAAGTGTTTTAGAAAACTCATGAGAAACACCTTGAATATGAATTTGATACAAAGGATAGAGGAAAGGAAAACAAGTAAGATGAGGAAGAGATAGGGAGGAATCTGACATCTATAACTAAAATACCAAGGTATGTATAGAGAAATAATTCTAAGAATCAAATTATTGGTGATAAGCACAAAGGTGTTGTTACCAGAAGTAGAGCAACACAAGAGAAAGCTTTGTTGTATTTACTTTCAAAAATTGAGGCTAAGACTATGGAAGAAGCATGTAATGATCATAAATGGGTAAGAGAAATTAATGAATAATTTGATCAAATAGAGAAGAATCAAACTTGGGAACTTTTTCCCAAACCACTTAAAAAGAATGTGATTGGTACAAAGTGGGTCTACCAAAACAAATTTGATGAGGATGGTAAGGTAATAAGGAACAAGGAAAGGTTAGTATGCAAAGGTTACACTCATATTGAGGGTAGGGATTTTAATGAGACTTATGCCCATGTTTCTTGGATGGAGGTGATCCAAATACTCTTAACATTTGCAACTTATAAGGATTTTAAAGTTTATCAGATGGATGTTAAGTCAATATTCTTGAACGGAGAAATAAATGAAGGAGTATACTTGAAAAACTGGAAGGATTCATATCAGAAGCTAATTTGGATTTTGTGTGCAAATTGAAGAAGGAATTGTATGGATTGAAACAGGCACCTACAACCTGGTATGGAAAATTGGATAAATATCTGATTAGACAACGATTTTAGAAAGGGTTAGTAGACAGTAATTTGTATTAAAGAAATATATTTAGATCAGATGTTAATTGTTGTGGTTTATGTTGATGACATTATTTTGGAGGAAAGGATGACTTGTGTAGGAAATTTGTAGAGGAAATACATAAGGAATTTGAGATGTCCATGATTAGTGATTTGAATTTATTTCTTGGATTGCAGGTAAATCAGAATAGTAAAGTAAGTCTCATTTCTCAGTCCAAGTATGTCAAGGAATTGTTGAAGAAGTTTGGTTTGGAGAGTTATAAAATGGTATGTACTCCTATTGTTATCGGATATAAGTTGACTAAGGAAGATGATTCATTATAAGATGATGCTAATAAGTATAGATCAATAATTGGAGGAATATTGTATCTGACTGTTACTAGATCAAATATTATGTATGAAGTATGTTTGGCAACCAAATTTAAGCAAGAATTGAAAGAGTCACATGTTATGGCAGTAAAGAGGATTTTCAAATATTTGAAGGGAATAGAAGAATTTGGATTATGGTATCCAAAAGGTTCAAATTCCATGCTGACAACTTATACTGATGTAGATTGGGCAAGTTTTCTGGATAACTAGAGAAGTACTAGTGGTGGAGCTTACTGTCTTGGCTCTCGGTTGGTTTCTTGGTCAAGCAAGAAGCAAGATTTTGTAACACTATAAAATGTTGAATCAAAATACATTGCAACATGGTGTACTAAGGTATTATGGATGAAATAGACTTTCAAGGATATTGGTATAACTTTTGATGAACCAATTTAAATCATGTGTGATAATACTAGTGCTATAAATATGTCAAACAATCCAGCGCAACATTCTAGAATTAAACACATATATATTAGATATCATTTCTTGAGAGAAAAGTGTTGGAAAATGAAGTCAAGATTGAATATGTTCTTAAAAAGGAGCAGATAAGAGATATATTTACAAAACCTTTTGAGCAAGGATACTTTTGAGTATCTCAGGGGGAAGTTGGGCATTCTTCCCCTTACTAGTGTTCACTATATGCACCTGTGTTTGCATTGGTCCAGTGAATTGCATGCTTATTATTTTCTAGATCAATTCTTGGTAGATTCCTCTCATGTGGAGAAAAGTGAGTCATTAAGGGGGATTTTGACCCTTTGTAATTATTTTCAAAGGGGCAGAATAATAGTTGGAGAAGAATGACAAAGAATTTTGATTTTGATATCTTTTTGACAGAGAGTTGTTCGATTTTTTATTGATGAATGTTGTCATCAATGACAAAGGGGGAGATTTTTAGAATGTGAAGTTGATGCTATTCATGTTTTTTTCATTAATGGTTGTCATTAATGTCAACATATCTGATGCATAGTTGTGGTTCATTTATGATTTGGTTGTTTTGTTGTATAGTTTGATGTGTGTACCAATATCTTTGGTGTATTGGTAGAAGTATTCACTGAAAGATGTGATTTAAATATTTATCCTTATCTATGTTGGTGATGGTTCCTTTTAGTGTGTAGTATATGGTGGAATGTTTGTTTTGGATCAGTCATATCCTTGACATGTTCATTGTTCTTCAGTCGATGCTTTATAACACATAGATTTTATTTGTTGGTAATAAAAATCTCAGAGAATGTGTAGTGTGCTAATATGTGTGAAGCTTGTTATATTACGAGAGGTGGTCCATGTTTCATTCCTTACCACTGTGAAATTTTTTTCATGTGACCTATTTCAAATTGTCTTAGGCTGACTTGTTTATTGGCTTCAAGGAGTAGAAGAAGAGTGATAATCTTAGTTGATTGATGTGATGCTTGATTGTGCAAAGTGAATGCGAATCTGACAAGGAAAGATCTATGGGTTGATGTATGTGTGAGTTGATGCAATAAGTAGTAGACTGTTATATCATTTTTGTATTGTAGATTATTGATGATAGTGACTTCAGTGGTGGATTCTACTTTTATTTCTTATATTGTGGCAGTGAGCCTATCTGTGTTGGCAGCGAGCCTATTTGTAATTGGAAGTGAACCTTTCTTATTTATGGGTAGTTAACCCAACTGATAGTTTTCCAATAAAAAGTAAGAAAACCTATAGTGAGCCCTTGTAAAAATCACCTTAACCAATGTTCATTTCATGAGAATTAGTTTCTTTGTGGTTTTCCCAGTTTGGGTTACTACGTAAATTATGGTGTTCATTGTGTTGATGGTCTTGTGTTTTCATGTTCATGTCTATTATAAGTTTTTGAATTGCTTAAGTACTTACTGGTTTAGTAAAAATTTTAACAAGTGTTTGTGAATAACTGATTCACCTACCCTCTCAGTTATTCAGCCTGTTCAACATATATGTTTTTCAATCTAAGAGAAAATGTTCCATAGATTCTTCCTAATGATGGGTGGATTGAAGTTAATTTTGACGAGGCTCCTAAGGGTACTACAACCATCTGAGGTTGGATGTGTGCTCAAAGTCCATGATGGAAATATTTTGGTGATTAAATTCAAGAAACCACCAACTCAAACAAACAACCAAGTAAGACTGGTGGCAACCTAGTTTGGGATTCTATTATGTAATAAATTGGGTTCTAGAAACTCCACTTGGAGAGGGACTCATTGATTGTGATAAATGTAAATTGGTGCCATATACGTCGAATTAGAAGCTAAAAGAGCTTCTCCCTCAAATTTTGCCTAATTTTATCCAATTGGAAGAGTTTACAATCCCCCACACTTGCCCAGATGGAAATATTAAGGTGGAAAATCTATTAAAGGTGGAAATGTATTTTTGAATGCAAATGTAACTAGAAATATATTTGGGGGACCTAAATCTTCAAAATGGAGAGCCTGCAATGGTAGAAAGGACACTCATTGATAGAAAATGTATGCCCAAGGCAGAGGGGAATTAAATAGGTAGGATAAAAAGGTAGTAGATGGATTTATTATCCATGAAGCTCTATATATAGCCACCATTTAGGATGGATAAAATGATCTACCTTGATGCTTTAGAGAGACAAATGACCTTTTGTAGGAAGATAATTGAGTGGCAACTAAATAAAATATTTCACATACAATAACCACTAGGGATGAATGCCATTAAAGGTATCCTTGTTTAATCCTACATTAAATTGACCTATTATTAGAACATACAAATTGATGCGATGTCATTATTCATGGTCTAGCTACTCCAAGCTTGGGAAGAAAAAAGCATGGTGAAGATCCTAATACAAAAATTGGCTAGGGTAAAGTGGAGGGTCAATATGGTGTACTATCTAGACATGGTGGTCTATGATTTTGGACTTAATTTTGTAATAATGACATGGTCATGAATCACTTTCAACTACAATGGCTTGTGGAACCATTTCTAATTTGGTTAATGGAGGATGAGGAGGAGGCTTAGCACCTCCAAGACTGTAGGGATGTCAAATTTCTAAAAGATCTAGTAGACATGGTATAGGTGACATGAAAACCTATAATTTTGGAAATCTATCCCTCTAATGGACACTAAGTAGGAGTAGGAGGAAGAGGATGTAGATTAGGAATATCTACTAGGAGTAATGCTCCTTTATTTTTATTTATTTTTACTTATCTTGGTCATTTATATTTGAAGCCTTATTTCGCATGTGGCCCTCTTAGTGCACGTTTAACTTGTTAAATATATTAAAATTATTTAATTTATATGTAATTTTTATAACTAAATGATATTTTTATTGTTCTAATTAAGTAAAAATAGGATTTGAAAGGTCTCGAAACCTTGTACAAAAATATCAGAAGATAGGCATTACTGATCAATCCAAGAAGTAGAACAAGACAAAAAAAAGTAGGGGCCCACAACCTTACAATGAAAAATATAGAAAGATAAAACAATAGAAAAAAAGGAGCAAACAATAGCTAGCATGTATCCTTCAACTCTTTAGCCTGAGCAACTAAGAGCTCCATATTACCCACAGAGACTTTCAAGTCTTCCAGGTCTGCATCTTTCTTCTTGGTGCTAGTGCGAGTTCTAATCCCAGACCCCATACTCTCATTAGTCTATTTAATTTACTCACCAATGTTGGTCTCAAGATTCTCCAACAACTTCTTGCTATGGTCCATAGAGGCTTTAAGGATGTGGAAAATCTGATCACTGATCTTCTTGAGAGTGGTCTCTAGTCTTTCAACTTTATTCTCAAGGATAGTAATTCTGTCTTCATGCTGACTACTTTCATAATCTTTTCTAATGTTGTTCATTTTCTCTTTTAGCTCAAGCACAGTGCCACCAAGATCCATAAAGGATTCCCCTTTATGAACAAATTCCATCCATTCATTCAATCATGTGGCCATTGGTTTATCAGCAAAGGTAGCCATATTTATCATGTTCATAATCTTTCCCTGTTCTTTAAGGTAAGCCTTCATAACTTCATTATCCTAAGCTATGATCTCCAGAAAATGACCAAAGGAGAGTATACTGTTGTTTTGATCATGCCCGATGTTGATACCATCATTTTTTTGGTAGGTTTATCTCTCACCTAGGTCATGTCCACACTGTCACTCTGCTTGATGTGAGGTGTAGAATCTTCAGCCATATTGCTAGTGATGATCTTGTTATCCTCCTCCATACCCTAAACCTCCTCTTTTTTCTCAGTCTCTTTGGTAGCAATTTTCTTCTTCTTTCTCTTCACATAGTTTACAATGTAATTGTCCTCCTCCTCATAGGAAACAAATAAACCCTTATTATTTTTTTTTCTTTTGCCCTTCAAAGCCTCAAAGTTTTTCTCCTTGATGAGGGGAATTTTTCTCTTATTCTTTCTAGGGTTAATACCACCATCCTCAATTTTGATATCTTTGAGGTCAAAATCAGAGTCTGAGTCCTCAATATTATTCTCAAACTTCATATTTTTGGAGGTTCTCCCCTTCATTTCCCCTTCCCTTTAACACTATGACCCACCATACTCTTTGAATCATCCTTTGTATCTTCTTCAAACTTATCTCTCAGATCCTCTTCCTTAGTTTCCTCACCACCAAGGGCATTGCCCTTAAGGAAGGGCTTTTCATTTTTTTCTTCAGAAAATTATAGATAAGGACCATAAGCCCCTGATGAGAGGAATGGTTTCCTTTTAGATCATTCTAAAGGTCCCTCATAGTGTTATCCATATAGCTCATGAGATAATAAGGGATGTTGATTTTGTCATCATACCGAAAGTGGTTCAGAATGTCAAAATGGTTCCCATAGGCCCTAGAAAACCTACTATCCAGAGTAATATAACTAATGGCAACATAAAGGATAAAAGACCATGGGAGACTTATATTATTAGGACTAAAGTACCCACCAACCTTTTTCACCAGTCTAGCCACCTCTTCCTTGTCTTTTGGAAATCTCTTGTAGGCTCTGTCTGAATAGCTCCTGTCCCTATAAAATTTCATGTCATCTGTTGGAAGACCCATAGCTTTAGAAATTAAATATTTAGTAATATCAACCTAGTGGTTGTGAAAAAGGATTTTCCCATTCTTCCAGTTCTTGGTGAAGAACCTCATGATAGCTGGATCTCGGCCTTGAAGCTTCTCCATGTACACAGTGAAATCATCTTTTTTTAAGAATTTCCCAAACAGTCTCATTTTGAGTCCACTCAATGTAGCTAGAAAACTCAAAACATTTCTTGTTACCACCCATATTCCTATTATCAGTCTGGTTTTTTTTTTTGCACAAAACTCTTGAATAAAATGCACTCAAACTTCTTGGTATTAATAACCCTTTTCACAATCACCCAGAATTTGTGGGAAGTGGCATGATTATTACAAGTGATAGAAATGGACATGGAAACTCCATTAATAATCCTTACATAAATCATTTTTCCCCATTATTAATTAACTATTTTGCACTCCTTTGAGTTTCATGGATTCTTTCCCTCATGATAATAGATCTCATATCATACATAATACTTTCCTCATTCTTCCATGAGGTGATATTATCATTTCTACAAGCATAATTGGAAACCTAGTCAAGAAATCCATTTATTTCATGATAAGCATGGGTGATGATGAAATTATCCATAGTGTTTATGATATCCTTTGCATTTTTAATAATGTTGTCAATCGACCAAGAGGTGGGAGAAACATTATTAAGGCATTTGATAATGTTAAAGGAATCCCCCTCTAACCAAAGGTTGTTACAATTTAGTTCCTTGGCTAGGATCAGACCTTGGTAAGCCACCATAGCTTCAACCACATGATTGTTTTGGATACCAATATGGATGGCTCTCATCACTTTTCATATGCTTTTTTCATCACGAATCACAACACCACAACCAATAGTACCGGGATTTCCCTTTGAGGTTCCATAGAAGTTCACCTTCATCCACCCAATTGGTGGACTTTCTTAAACAATAACATCCCTAGGATTACTTTGATCTTCGATTTTAGCTTGGATCCTCCAATTCTTTAAAATAGAAATTTCCCTATCCTCCCTAGTATTGGGATTAACTACCATGATTTTTTAGTTTTCAATTATCAAGCTTTTAGTTTTTTCAAATAAGATCTTGGGGAGGTTAGACTTCTCTCTGAAGATTCTATCATTTCATTCTATCTAGATGGCCCAACTTGATAATCATTAAAGGATCAAAAATTTTCATTAGTATACTGTTGTGGGTCCACAACACACACCCCATTTTTTGGTCCTCTAACCATGGGGACCCCCCTTTTTGTCTTTTTGCTTTAGGTCGTGTCTGCCCCTTGTGTAAAATCTAGTCAACCCTTGAAGAAATTTTCTTAAACCAAGTCAAATAAAGGAAGAGAGCCCTTTTTTAGCGTTTTAGAGGACTTAGGTACTCCAAAATGCCAAAAACCCAACCCTTTTGGTGTTTTCGGCCTCCAAAAACCCTGAAAGGCCAAAGGCACTTTTCTCTTCTAAAATTTTTGGTCTTTTGAAGTCTGAAAGGCCCAAAATAGCTCACGTCAGCCCGTGGGTTATAAATAGGAGATGCCTTCAAAATTAACATCACTTTTCATTTTTTTCCTTTTGCCTACGATTTCGTCTGCTCCTCCTTGTCGACTGCTTGCATTTTTGAGCCGTCAAGTTGTCCTCCCACTCCTAGTTCTTTTGAGGAATGACTGAACCAAAGACAACCTCTCCAATGAAGTATCAATACAAAGGGAATCCCCTAATTTCTAAGGTGGTAAACAAGCATAGTGAGATAACGGATACCAACATCGGCAACATAGACTAGAATGAGTTCCCGACTCAGTGTTCTTTGCCAACAAACAGATCTAATGATTGCACCACATTGGTCCTATGTGGGTTAGTAAACGCAGCCGCACACCCAGTGGCTGTCTCACCTTTAGAGCTGATCACCACCCTGGCTCACCACTATGACTTAGATAAAAGGGTGGTTGTAAACACAGAGGGTTAGGAGGTACTGGATATAAGGCCGGATGTCATTAAGGACATTTTCCACCTTCACAAGGGCATAGACAAGTTCTATGACTTCCATATTGGAAAAGGGACCAAGTGGTTAGGAAATATAGAGCAGACAATAAATGAGATGATGAACAATGAGTACCCCAAGTGGCCCTCCAGGACTTGGAGATAATCCAAGAGCAACATTTCCAAATCCTGGTGAAGGTTTATGAAGGCGAAGAACTGGACAAATTTAAGGCATGGACTGAACAGATGACCAAAACAATTAAGGTTTACAAGAAAAACTAGGCCCTCATAGCTGACAAGTGAGAGAAAGTAATAAAATGGGTTGAAGATATGGATGCATTCTTCACAGGAGTCAGCCTTGATGTATATCAGGATAAAGACAAACAGGCTCTACATCCGTCAAAAGAGGTGGTTCAAAAGTTCAAAGACGTTTTAGCAAGAGTTTACACTAAAGAGGCCCTACATTAGTTATTTTAATTGAAATAGGAAATACAAAGAATATCACAACATGAAGAAGAGATCACGTTCTTCTCTTCTAAATTAACTATCTTCAGAAAGAAGCAAGAATGAAGGGTCGCCAAGATAAAAAGAAAGGAGATCAATTTTGAACAAGTTTAGGAGATAGTACAGAGGCTCCGGACAGCTCACCCAGAGGTCTTTCTTAGATAAAGCTTCAAGGTCCAGTTAACAGGTGCACAAGGCAAGATTTTCACACTTGGCTAAATTTCTTCTAAAGCAAAGTTTTCAGCCTTTCGGTCTCTGACATTTCAGCCGTTCGGCCCCGAAAACAAGAAGCATTTTTGGCCTTTTCGGCCTCTTCAAGTTTTTTTCGGCCTTTCAACTTGTGACAAGTCTGAAGTTTTGGTACTCTTCCAAATTTTGAATTTTGGGAAACACTTAAGAAATTTTAAAGACACTAAAGTTTCAGGGTAGAGGCTGGGGTCTGAAAAAATTGGGTGCTTCCAACGAGGTCACTTTTTTCAACACCAGTTAAAATCCAAATCAGATGAATGGAAAACTTGAGTTTGTTTTAGAGGGACTAAGGGTCTCCTATCAGTTCCCACCACCAGAAATAGCCTCAGATGAAGAATCCAAGAAGAACCACAAGAATCAAGAAGAAGACTCCAAGTTCACAGAAGAAACTTACCTTCTTTCCCTTTCTCTTCTTTGCAAATTTTACCCTCTTTGCATGAGAAAATGGATTGTAAATGGGTTTAAGAATACATGCGAGTTATATAGTATAGTTAGTAGTAGTTTCCCTTCAGTAAAGTTCTAGTTTTAGCTTTTGTCCTTTAGTTTAGATTCTCTGATGCCCTAACTCCGAAAATAAGAGTTGTAGATCAAAACTCTATATATTGTAATAAAAAAAGCAATGTAAAGGGCCAACTTATTAATAAAATAAAGATCTACATTGGGTGCTTCATTCATGGTGTGTGAATTACTGCTATCTATGCAAATTTATTGAATGTATGCTTGCATTATTCTTTATTTTTAGAGAGCCCTTTGTGTTCTTGTGTTTTGAATTCGTGCTACTTTTAGTTGGAGTTTGCTGTTGTATATATACCTTGCTGTGATGAATGTGTGGAGTAGGTCATCTTTGGGCTTAATGATAAATCCATCTTGTGGGTGTGCATGTCTTGGTGGCTTTGCAATTTCATAGATTTTGAATATCTCATACTAGTAAAACATATCTTTTCTCCAAACGCTTGCATATGTGGAGTAGTGAATTGTGACATGGTCTGATTTATGCTTCGTGGGTTGTTCCAAATCTCTCCAGCATACAATTCACAAGGAAGGGTTTACAACAATTTATGTCTTTAGGATTTCACCTTTCTTTTCCATTCGCTGCATTTCTTGTTACCCTCATCTCTTTAAATTCTGTCTTGAAATTTTGAAAATTGCTATCTTGAAAAAGACAAAAGTTTCATGTTATTTACCATACCCATACTTTTTAAAATAGAAAATACCAAAAAGAAACTAATAGTATTTTGCAGTTTGATGTCTTGAACGCACCAGCAAAGGCCTCCTCATGAACAATCACATTTATCTTCAACTGAGTAACCAAGCAGGTTGTGACCCGACCCTAGAGAACCTTGGGAATAACTCTGTTATTCTTTCAAGAGCGGAAATCAAATCTCAAGATCCTAGCAAGTTGGATTGTGTCAAAACAATGCTCAACAAAAGTGGTGCTAGAAGAAGGGCCTCAAGACTAAAAAAAATAGATAATATTAGATCTTTCTCTCTAGAGAGATTCAAGCGTGTGCTTAGATCATCTCTGAAAAGAGGCGAGTTTCTTGAACTCACTCACCATCAAAGAGCTCACAGCGACAAGGGTAAAGTAAAAGATAAATCTTCTCATCACCTTGCTATGCCTCAAAATCCTCTTGGACAACAATCACACATCACTGCCCCAACTATTACCGCAGCCATTGACCAAAATCAGAACATGCAAAATCAACATTTGCAACCAACTTGTCCAATGGCCTTTTTCGCCAATGCCACAAGCTCACCTTTAAACTTTGTTGGGAAACTCCATGAGTTACCCAAAAATTTAGAGAATTTTTGTATGCGATTCATAGATGGAAAATCTAAGATAGTAGAAGAACACATCCGTGCCTTCAAGGAAATTTGCAACCATAAAGAGATTGCCCACCAAGACGTTTTATGTCATCTATTCCCATACACTTTGGGAGAGTTTGCATATAACTGGTACCTAAATTTTCCATTAGGGTCTATCTCGGTATGGAATGAATTTGAAACCAAATTCCTTAATCAGTTCAAGTTGTATGTTGATCCTGCTGTGACACATCACTAGTTCATAACCATGAGGAAAGATCCTAAGGAGACCATTGCTATGTTTAATCATCATTTTCACAAAATGCACCAAAAGATGGAAGCTCCTTACACTATACCAGATGAGGCTATCATACAAGTTTACCTGAAGGCTTTAGATCCATTCACCTTGATCTTTCTAAGAAGACTTCCCCCGACGGATAGAGACACAATCGAAAAGGTGTACAATGAAGTCGTCACTTTCACTCAAAAAATGGACCCACAAGAAGGGAGCTATGTGGTTGTGCCCATAATGAGTAATCTTTCTATCCCACACCCATTTGTAGCAAAAAATCAAGTCTTAGCCAGTCACCTACCTATGCTAAATCCTATACCGACACAACCATGTACAACTGTGCCTCCATCTATTACTTATCCAGGCTACGAAGCTCATAAAATGACATTCGTAGAATAGAGGGTTATACCCCAAACTGAGCCTGATGCTCTCATGGCTTCTGAGTTAGATGTTGTAAAGAAGACTTTATCACAACTCACTAGCGAAGTTACCAGGATGAAGCTAAACCCACCCCAAAATCAAGGTGGATACCAACAAGCGTCTACTGGTCCAAATACATACCCTCAGAATCCAAATAGGGGTTTCAATGCATACAAAAACAACAACACACAGGAGAAACCATTTGGACAAAAAAGGCCAAACCGGCCATGGAACACTAGACCCAATAATGGCAGCCTCCCAGTGGACAATGCCAATACTTATGAGGCTTCAAAGGCCCATTTTATCGGGGCTCCAATTAAGCATCAGGACAATAATGGATATGGGAACAACTCCCAAGACCACTACACCCAGAATCCAGAGGGGCTCCCAGTGCAATTCAATGCTATGGTGTTCGATTCCTATGAGTCTGGAAAGGAAGGAGGCTCAGAAGCCTATACAGGAGAAAAAAAATTCATGTTCCCTTTTCAGAGAGAAAATGAGCTTGAATATTCTAAGGTACATGCCTTCCAAAATGATCAATGAAACTCATATAACCTTTGGAGTAGAAAGGAACTCCTCACCGACGGCATACCTCCAGGAAAAAAGCCAAGTCCACTAGATCCACAGGCTACTAACAACCCCATACCTCCAAAGGGACCAAATGTTCCTATACCTCCTACAACAAGTACATATGCTAGCTACCGAGGTGTGGCCTGGTCGAATGACAAATACAGTGCAGTGGGTGAACTCAAGAAAAGTAAGGCGAACATATCCATGTTTGAATTACTGCAAGGTTGCCCATCTCAAAAGGAAGCACTTTTAAGATCCTTGGATCATTCAAAGCCTGGCCCTTCAACCAACAGTGCAAGGGCACCCACATCCAATATCAACACCTCCGAAGCATTCCTTGTAGTATTCACAGATAAGATGGAGGTCCCACCATTCTTACTTAGCCTACAGATGTTTGGAAAAAACCTACATAATTGCCTAATCGATTCAAGAGCCTCATGCAACGTTATGCCCCTATCAATTTTCTAGAAGTTGGGGATGGCACCCCAAGTAACAAACTAAGTGGTCATACAATTGGACAAAACTAAGTTCAAAGTAATTGGTGTACTCAAAGACGTGCACATTAAACTAGTCACAAATCCCAGGATACAAGAGCGCATTGATATATACATAGTGGACATACCTGAGACTTATGGGATGCTGCTGAGTCAAGAATGGACCAAGTGCTTGAGAGGGTGGCTCTCTATAGATTTCACCCAGCTCTGGCTACCATGGAGAGGTTTGAACAACTAGATCAAGATAGATGCCGAGCCTAAAA
This sequence comes from Thuja plicata, assembly GCA_018584345.1. Lineage (NCBI taxonomy): Eukaryota > Viridiplantae > Streptophyta > Pinopsida > Cupressales > Cupressaceae > Thuja > Thuja plicata. The sequence continues at coordinate 2,248,704 of MU225466.1, read as the reverse complement.
TGAAAAAGGATGATCACCGAATACAATGCCCCAAATGAAGTGTTGTTCACCCAAACTGATTTGGGCACTTATTGAATGGATGATATTTTTATGTTCCAGATTCAAGAGGGTGAAGAGTCAGACAATAGTACCATCCAAGGTCTCCTTGAGATAAAAATTGGTGATGAAATTTTCAAAAGTTTCATCAACAACATGACAGCCAGCCTGCAGCATCTGGGTTAAGACGTAGATCCTAATATATTATTACTACCTGGATATTTTCGATTAAATCAGGCTAGTCATTCAGTGTTTACATGCCCTAGTTCTCAAGAAGCCCTGTCATGAGTGTTGGCTGAAATTTCCCAACTAAATAAGCTATCGAAAGCACTAACAATAAAAGAAGATGTACTTGGGATAAAAGACAAGAACAACACCATGCCAGATATGGATAGCACAGTCCTTGCAAATAGTTCACCTAAAAATCAAGACAGTGGGTCAGACTCTGAAGATAGAAGGCTTTCCCTAAATATGCTCAATGACTGGAGTACCTCGGATGATGGAGCGTGTCCCCCTTACAAGAGAATGCTGGAAGACAAAGTTGATGAAGACAACAAACTCCCCAAACCTAGGCATACTCAATATGCAGGAGAATTAACTTCTTCTATAAGTGTTGGATAGAGGAGCTGAAAACTAAGGACCAAGGGTTTATCTATGAAAAGCACAACCAAACCAAGCCCTACTAAATTGCCTCAGATATAGAAACTACACTTTGATGGTTCCAAATGCAAACAAGGAGTAGGTGCGGGAATCGAATTGATAAATCTAAGAGGTAAGTCTTTCTATGCTGCTTATAGATTACAGTTTCTTTGTACTATCAATGTTGCATAATATGAAGCATTGGTTCGCAAACTCCTCCTAGCTCACGAGAAGGGAATCAAAATCTTGACGGTGGAAGGAGACTCACAATTGGTTGTCAAGCAGATCCGTAGCCAGTATACTTGTAATGATAAGAGGCTCTCAGCCTACCAAAATAGGGCATGGGATGTAATCAACAACTTTGATGCTTTCAACATCAAAACCATCCCAAGAAGAAAGAATATTATTGCTGATGCATTGGCTGTCTCAGCCAGTTCACTACATCCAATGGAGAAATCCAAACTAAATAAATTCTCAGTTGAACTTGTCGTAGCCCCGGCCATTCTGGATAATATCACTAACTTTCAAGTCTTCCAAGATGATTAGCATATCTTAGAGTTTATCATGTGTACCGACGTGTTCGAAAACCAGATCATAGACGAGGAGAAGGAAGGTGAGGAAATAGTTGAACCTAAAGAGCCTGATGATCATGGCGTCATAAACCTAAAGACCAATGCCATACCTAAGGGAATGGTAGAGCTAGAGAGGATTTTTGACAGTGATAAGACTGATATAAGAAGATGCCCCAACATAACACCTGATGGTAAAGAATGTGACACCTACAACCTAGGCATGTAAGAAGAATCAAGAGAAGTCCACATCGGAAAGGTGGGAACCAAGGAAGAAAAAGAGAAAATGGTCTAGCTTCTCACTGAATATCAAGATGTCATAGCATGGAGTTATGAATAATTAAAGACATATGACACCTCAGTCATAGTGCACAACATCCCTTTGAAGCCAGATTCTAAGCCTTTTAGACAATGACAAAGACCCATGAATCCCACTATGGAGCCCTTAATCCAAAAGGAAGTCCAAAAGCTTCTCAATGCCAGTATCATCTTCCCGATTTGACATTCTACATGGGTTGTGAACCTAGTACCTGTGAGAAAGAAGACTGGAGAAATCAGGCTATGCGTAGACTTTCAAAACCTCAACAAGTCCTCTCAAAAGGATAATTATCCACTCCAAGGTTAATGGATCTCAAATGATGTCATTCCTGGATGGATACTCTAGGTACAATCAGGTGGTGGTACAGGAAGAGGATAGGCTAAAAACAACATTCACCACTAAATGGGGAACTTTCGCCTACCGACAAATGCCTTTCAGGATGATTAACGCTGGAGCCACATTTTAGAGAGCAATGGACATAGCTTTCAAAGGATTAGTTGGGAGGTACATTATCATTTACATGGATGATCTCACAATTTACTCAAAACTAAGTACTGACCACATAAACGACCTCAGGAAATTCCTTCAGAGGTGCAGAGAATTTGGGATCTCCCTCAATCCCAAGAAATGCATGTTTATGGTAACTGAAGGGAAGCTCTTGGGACATATCATCTCTGAAAAGGGGACATCCATTGACCCCAAAAGGGTGGAGGCAAACCTAAATTTGACACCGCCTCATAGCCACAAGGAACTAAAATCTTTCTTTGAGAAGATCAACTTCGTCAGAAAATTCATCAGTTGCTTCACAGAAATAGTAAAACCATTGAATGACATGCTCAAGAAAGATGCCAAGATTGAATGGACTCTCCTAGCCAAGAATTCTTTCAAAGAGATTAAGAATGCCATTGCCACGGCACTAGTCCTAGCCAGTCCTAACTACACCATCCCTTTCAAAGTTTACTCTTTCATGTCAGAACACTCATGTGAAAGCATCCTCACACAGAAGAAGAATAGTGAAGACAAAAGGCCCATTGCCTTTATGAGTTTCCCTTTCAAAGATGCTGAGCTTAGATACCCAAACTTGGATAAGAAGGAATTTTCTCTCATTAAGGAAGTGATTAAATTCAGACATTATATTTTAAGGAGTAAAGTCATTGGGATAGTTCTAGACACAGTAGTTAAATCCCTACTGATGCAAAATGAGCTAGGATAATGAAGAGGAAAATGGATGGTAATCCTCCAAGATTTTGACCTAGAGATCCAACTAATGAAGTTGGTAAGAGGCTAGGGCCTAACAAAGCTAATCTCTGAGTTTGAAGAAGGTCTGGTCTGCCAAACATACACCGATCAAGGTGTGATCACTAATGTATGGTACCAAGACATAGTGTACTATTTGTTACAGAATCGCTGCCTTGGAGAAATGAATAGTTCCTAGAGAAGAGCTTTAAAAATCAAAAGAAGCTCTTACATGATAAAAAGTGAACAACTTTACAAATGCAATTACGAAGGTTTGTACTTAAGATTCTTGGATAGAAAGGAGGCAAAACAAATCCTAGTGGACTTTCATGACAAATACCTAACGGGACATGGATCGGAGGAGGCCACTGCTCACCAAATCCTAAGGGTAGGATATTTTTGGCCTACAATATTTAAAGATACTAGCGAGCATGTGAGATCTTGCCACACTTGCCAAACTAGCACAACTCAAGAGAGAAACCCAACGATGCCCCTACAACCAGTCTATGAGGTACGCCCATTTTCCCAATGGGGTTTAGATTTTTTTGGAGTGATTAACCCCCCTTCATCTGTAGGACATAAGTTTATTTTGATAGTCACCGACTATTGCACATGCTGGATAGAAGCGCAAGCACTGAAGAATTGTACTACAGAGGTCGTGACCAAATTCATGGACGAGCGCATCATAACTAGGTTTGGGATGCCATTCTATTTGGTATGTGATAATTCTCCCTCTTTCTCCTCAGCCTCGCTCACATAATGGGCATTCAAAAACTAGGTAATCCTCAAATTCTCTTCAAATTACTATTCGCAAGGCAATGGCGTAGCAGACTCTACAAACAAAAATTTGACAACAGTGATCAAACACCTCCTAGATGACAACCCCAAGGACTGGCACACGAAGTTGAAATATGCTTTATGGAATGATCACGTAAGGATCAAGAATGCCCTGGGGACTTCTCCATATCAACTAGTCTACGTCTTGCAACTGGTCTTTCCTATGAACCTAAAGATTCCAATTCTAAGATTCATGGACCAATATGTAGGGGAGGAAGATCGGGTATAAGTCAGACTCATGAATCTCCTAAACCTAGAGGAGAAACAAACTTTAGCCCTGGAACATGTATCAAAGCATCAAGCTATAGTAAAAAGGTGGTTTGACATGAGAGCTACCATCATGGCCTTCAGGATCTCTGACCTTGTCCTCATGTGGGATAAGGCGAAAGAAAAGCTAGGTAGCCACACCAAGTTCCAAATACTGTGGACAGGCCCTTACCAAATATTAGAGATCCTGGGGGAGAACACTTTTAGGATCAACACATTGGATGGAGAGTTGACCCCATTGCCTATCATTGGGAAATTCCTCAAACATTACTTTGGATCCTAAGCAGGACCGTCTTTCATCCCTTGTACCATAGTCACTTTTGCATTTTTTCTTGTCATCCTCATCATCAGTCTTTGCTTCCGTTCGTGTTTGTTCTTTTCTTTTTGTCGGGGCTCATTTTGTTGTTTTGGGTTATTTGTTTTGGATCTAGTCCAAGGTGGTCTAAAAAAGGAGCATAGTTATTTCTTAGTCAAATTTCTCTAAGGATACGTGCAACATAGAAGAACCTTCCCAAAAGACAAAGTAGTGATGATTATCATTGACATACAAGAAGGAGTTCAAAGTTTGGTCATCCTAATCACAGGACACATTGAGATACAAAACCTAAGGGCATTGGTTTCTAGGGCGTTTGTTAGTTGTAGCCAGCCTGAGTGCATAGGTTCAGGTACCCACCGATCCCAGAACCCAAGTCTAGACTTAATGCGGAGGCAATAATGAAAGAAAGGAGAGCCAAAAAGGAAAGCAAAAGAAACACTCAAAAGAAAAGTGCCCCAAAGAGGTCATGAGTGTAAAAATATGGGCAACACCGTCTAATCATTGCTCAAATCAGATCAAATACAAAGAAAAAAATGGTTATGGACCTGAATGCATGGAACACACTAACATCCAAGGCTTGATACATCTCCAAGAAAGCAGGAGGAGTAAAATGATTGTCCAAAAGACAGAGCTCTCAAAAAAATAAAGAAAGCTATAACCTAGCAGGCAGAATAGACTTGGGTGATTATGAAAACCTCTACCAGGGCTGAACACTCGATCGGTAGTAGAGCAAGGTTATACTTGGAACTTGGGGAAAACTTTATCAGGGCTATGAATGCCTGACTGGTAGCAAAGCTCTTTTCGGGAAGCCCTGGTCTATTTGGAAAAGGTTGGGAATAGCTGGCAAGCATCTTAGTTATCACAACCAAGGGTCAAGAAATAAACACACATGAACACACACAGGGAAACCAGTGAAAGAGCCTCAAATTGGAGGTCATTGAAGAATTATCGACTCCATCGCCTCTTGGTTCTGTTATACTACAAAGCTACTTTCCGGAGGAGTATTCTTGATAAAGAAATGCCTTGGTCCTTCCTCCTTTTTGTCAGGGCTATTTGTTGTGGGTCCAAAACACACACCCCATTTTTTGGTCCTCTGACCATGGGGACCCCCCTTTTTGTCTTTTTTCTTTAGGTTATGTCTGCCCCTTGTGTAAAATCTAGTCAACCCTCGAATAAATTTTCTTAAACCAAGTCAAAGAAAGGAAGAGAGCCCTTTTTTTGCCTTTCGGAGGACTTAGGTACTCCAAAATGCTGGAATGGTTGAAAGGCTTGAAACATGGCCCTTTCGGTGTTTTCAACCTCTGAAAACCCTGAAAGACTGAAGGCACTTTTCTCTTCCAAATTTTTTGGTTTTTCAGAGTCTGAAAGGCCTGAAACAGCTGATGTCAGCCCACAGATTATAAATAGGAGAGGCCTTCAAAATTAAAGTCACTTTTCATTTTTTTCCTTCTACCTGCGATTTTGTCTATTCCTCCTTGTCAACTGCTTGCGTTTTTGAGCCGTCTGGTTGTCCTCCCGCTCCTAGTTCTTTCGAGGAATGACTGAACCAAAGACAACCTCTCCAATGAAGTATCAATACAAAGGGAATCCCCAAATTTATAATGTGGGGAACAAGCATAGTGAGATAATAGATACCAACATCGACAACGTAGACTAGAATGAGTTCCCAACTTAGTGTTCTCAGCCAGCAAATAGATCTAACGACTGCACCGCATTGGTCCTATGTGGGTTAGTAAATGCAGCCGCACACCTAGTGGCTATCTCATCTTCAGAGTTGATCATCACCCTGACTCACCACTATGAATTAGATAAAAGGGTGGTTGTAAACATAGAGGGTTAGGTGGTATTGGATATAAGGCCAAAAGTCATTGAGGACATTTTCCACCTTCACAAGAGCATAGACAAGTTCTATGACTTCCATATTGGAAAAGGGACCAAGTGGTTTGGCAATAGAGAGTAGGCAATAAATGAGATGATGAACAATGAGTACCCCAAGAAGCCCTCCAGGACTTGGAGATAATCCAAGAGCAACATTTCCAAATCATTGTGAAGGTCTATGAAGGCGAAGAACTAGAAAAATTTAAGGCATGGACTGAAAAGATGACCAAACAATTAAGGTTTACAAGAAACACCAGGCCCTCATAGCTAACAAGCGAGAGGAAGTAATAAAATGGGTTGAAGATATGGATGCATTCTTCACAGGGGTCAGCCTTGATGTATATCGAGATAAAGACAAATAGGCTTTACGTCCATCAAAAGAGGTGGTTCAATAGTTCAAAGACATTTTGGCAAGAGTTAACACTAAAGAGGCCCTGCAATAGTTATTTTACCTAAAAGAGGAAATAAAAAGAATGTCCCAACATGAAGAAGAGATCACATTCTTCTCTTCTGAATTAACTATCTTCAGAAAGAAGTAAGAACGAAGGGTTGCCGAGATAAAAAGAAAGGAGATCAATTTTGAAGAAGTTTAGGAGATAGTACGGAGGCTCCAAATAGCTCACCCAGAGGTCTTTGCTGGATAAAGCTTCAAGGTCTAGTTAACAGGTGCACAGGCAAGATTTTCACACTTGGCTAAATTTCTACTAAAGCAGAGTTTTCGGCCTTTCGGTCTACGACATTTCGGCCTTTCGGCGCCGAAAACAAGAAGCATTTTCAGCTTTTTGGCCTTCAAAACTTTTAGCCTTTTTGGCCTCTTCAATTTTTTTCAGCCTTTCATCTTGCAACAAGTCTAAATTTTTTAGACTCTTCTGAATTTTGAATTTTGGGAAACACTTAAGAAATTTTAAAGACATTAAAGTTTCGGGGTAGAGGTCAGGGTCTAAAAAAATTGGGTGCTTCCAGCGAGGTTAATTTTTTCAACACCAGTTAGACTCCAGATCAGATGAATGGACAAATTGAGTTCATTTTAGAGGGACTAAGGGTCTCCTATTAGTTCCCACCGCCAAAAAAATCCTCAGATAATGAATCCAAGAAGAACCACAAGAATCAAGAAGAAGACTCCAAGTTCACAGAAGAAACTTACCTTCTTTCCCTTTCTCTTCTTGGCAAATTTTGGCCTCTTTGCATGAGCAAATGGATTGTAAATGGGTTTAAGAATCCATGCAAGTTATATAGTATCAGTTAGCAATATTTTCCCTTCAACAAAGCTCTTGTTTTATCTTTTGTCCTTTAGTTTAGACTCTCTGATGCCCTAACTCCAAAAATCAGAGTTGTAGATCAAAACTCTATATATTGTAATCAAAAAAGCAATGTAAAGGGAGAAATTATTAATACAATAAAGATCTACATTGGGTGCTTCATTCATGGTGTGTGAATTTCTGCTATCTATGTGAATTTATTGAATGTATGCTTGCATTATTCTTTATTTTCAGAGAGCCCTTTGTGTTCTTGTGTTTCAAATTCGTGCTACTTTTAGTTGGAGTTTGCTTTTGTATATCTACCTTGCTGTGACGAATGTTTGGAGGAGGTCATCTTTGGGCTTAATGATAAATCCATCTCGTGGGTGTGCATGTCTTGGTGGCTTCGCGATTTGATAGATTTTGAATATCTCATACAAGTAAAACATATCTTTTCTCCAAACGCTTGCATCTGTGGAGTAGTGAATTGTGATGTAGTCTGATTTATGCTTCGTGGGTTGTTCCAAATCTCTCCAGCATTAAATTCACAAGGAAGGGTTTACAATGGTTTATGTCTTTAGGATTTCACTTTTCTTTTCAATTTGCTGCATTTCTTGTTACCCTCATCTCTTTAAATTCTATCTTGAAATTCTGAAAATCGCTATCTTGAAAAATACAAAAGTTGCATGTTATTTACCATACCCATACTTGTTAAAATAGAAAATACCAAAAAGAAACTAACAATATTTTGCAGTTTGATGTCTTGAACATACCAGCAAAGGCCTCCTCGTGAACAATCACATTTATCTTCAACTGATTAACCAAGCAGGTTGTGACCCGACCCCAGAGAACCTTGGGAATAACTCTGTTATTATTTTAAGAGAGGAAATTGAATCTCAAGATCCTAGCAAGTTGGTTTGTGTCAAAAAAATGCTCAACATATACAAATAGATAGTTTTGGTTGGTTTCTCAGCACTCACCGAGTAACAATATTCACCGAACAACAGTGATCACCGAGCGCAGTGATTACCAAGCACAACAATTACTGACATGTTTTGATCACCGATCAAAAAATAACAACCAAACAGTATATCAACCGAGCATCATTCTACAGACATAACCAATTAGAGACATCACCAAGCTCCAGTCTTTTCGAGAGATAATTTTAACACCGAGAAAAGCAGATTTGAACTACACGTTAGCTAAATTACTTTAGTCTTTAAATTAGCTTTTTGCTTAGCTGAACAACCATTTCTTTAGGATCAATAAAATTTTAATTGATGGATTTAATTAGTTTAACTGTTTGTATTCATGAAAACTAGGAGATCAAGGTCAAGTTGTAAACCTTTGATCATTAGAGTTATTTAAGAAAAGTGTGAAACCTAATTAGGTCAAGACATTGTATATATAGATGTATAATCAATCAAGAGCATAATGATTGTAGCCACACAAGGAAATATATGGATCTGAAAGAGGTTTTCATGTAGAAGGACATTTAAAGAAGAATTCAGTTATCTAGAACTACATACAAGGATACTGAGAATAATAGAGGTATTATTCACCATAATAGGTGATACATATTGTTTGTGAACTTAATGGATCTGTAATAAAAAATTCAAGATTGCAAGCTATTAGGACATCTATATTTTTGTCTACTCTCTAATAATTGTAGCAAACAAAAAAAATCCTTCAAGAAGGTGGACTTAACAGTCTTATTGTAAATATCTTAACTGAGTGCACACATACATTATGTTGCTGAAATATCTTAACTAAGTATACTTAACAAGTCTAACATGTTACTCCTAACAGGGTAAGATCATAAGAAGTGATCACAACTTGTAGCCTTAACAAACACCTTCCATTCTGCAGATAGTGAAGCTTTGTGGGTTTCATCCCCACCACATTTTCTACCTTCTAACAAGGGTTTTCTGTGTTATCAATTCTTGTGTCATGTGTACATGAGTTTCATGAATGTTTCTATGTTTGTTTACATGCACATACATTTATGTTATGAAAGAGAAAATCTACAATGGTCGGTTATGCAAGCAATGATTACTAAGGTTTAAAGTGTAAAAGTTTTTAAGGGTATTGATTCACCCCTCCCCTCTTAGTATTCACCCTTCCATTATTCCAACAATTGGTATCAGAGCTATATCTCTTATTTGGAAAAGTTTAAATCACTTGAGAGAAAATATCATACAATTGAAAGGTATAATCTTGACAAAAATATTGAGAATCATAAATTGTAGATACAGATTTTCTTTGAGCAATACAAGGAAAGAAACAAGATGAAAGAGCTATTGTTTGAAAGAAAATTCATGACATCTCGCTACAATGAAGATGACTATCATGAAGAAGAGATACCTAATTTATTTGATTCATCTAGATCTGGATCTGGTAATACATGTGAAGGAAGCATTATAAATCTAAATGAAATCAATAAACATTTGATTGAACAAGTAAAAGTATTGCAGATCAGTCAAGAGACACAAATGGTAAGAATGATTGATGCTATGAATAATGCTAGACAAGCTGAACAAGAAATAACTTTAGCTATTGATGACATGATAAATATTACTGAAAAGAAGCAAGAGAAAGAATCTGAGATACAAAGACTTATTGAATATCACATTGAGATCACCAATCAAATAGTTCTGATGAGTCACGAGGCCAACTGAGTGAACATAGAACTTAATGGAAAATTTGAATTTATTGGTGAACTAAAAGAAGAAAATGAGAAAATTAAGCATGAAGTATGAAGAAAAGATTTAACAACAACATAATGATATGATCAAGAAAGTTGAAGACAGTACAAAAAGAATGGATGAATTTTTGAATGGATAGAGAAGACTCAACAACAATACCAGTTTTGGGTATATCGAGCATGAAGAATCATCAAACCAAGATGATCAAAGAATGTCTACACAAATCCAAGAGCAAAGAATTCATGTAATCACTGTGGAAAACCATTCCACACATCAAATGTTTGCAAGAGAAAAGCAAAAGGTATTCCTAAAACTACTTCTATATTCATAGGTAATTGTTATAACTGTAAAAAGCATGGACACAAAGCACATGAATGAAAATCTAGGATTAACAAACAAAAGAAGAAATATTACATGGAAAAGCATTGCTCTACTTGAAACATGCATGGCCACACATTTCATGAATGCAGAAAAAGGATAAAGCAAGTCTGGAAACCCAAAGAACAAGAAAATGCATATCAATTGAGAAGAGTTGGTAATTGTATACCTCCTCTTTGTGATCTATAGTTCCCAAGCTTTCCAAAGGCAAGGGTTAGTAGCAAAGGTTTTACAAATGATATAAATCAAGTACACAATAACTACTAAATGAATAACCTGAAATGTAACCAATAAAATGTACAAGCAAGAGAAAGGAAAAAAAATAAATGCAAACCCCACGATGCTTGAAGCTTCTATTGTTTCTCTCTACTCCTTCCGAAATGCTGTTCTTGATGCTCAGTATTGGTGAGACAACGTCTATGACTTGAAAAGCGTCGAGAATTCGCTAATTGAAACGGGTGTGTGATTGCAAGATGGCTTGAATGCTAGAACCAAACTGACATAGTAATGGTGCACGAGAGCTTGAAATCCTGGATCCTTCAAATGGTTATGAATGGTTTATTAAATAGGAATTGGTGATGATATGAATGGTTAAGATCAATCCCAGAGCTAGGGAGATGAATGGTTGAGATTAAAAGGAACTGGAGAAGCCATCAGTAAACTCCCCCTCTTCAATTGGTAAAGAGGAGATAGAGTTTGGTTGACTGAAGAGCTAATAGTGAGTTACCTTTTTGAACTGAAGAGGTGGGTGAAGTTACCCATGTGGACTGGAGAGATGGGTGGAGTAACCCATGTGATCTGATTGGAGTTATCTCTTTGAAGATAAATGAATATTTAATTCATTTATTTAATTAATGTTTTCAACATGTGAGATAATTGAATTCTTTTTTTGATTAAGAATTGCTTTATTTGATGAAATTAAATTAATTTAATTGGAAGAATTTAATTAGTAAGTTTAAATATTTGAATTTAAACTATAGAAAATTGAATTTAATTAATTAATTAATGGTAATTAATCAATTAAAGTTAATTAATTAAATAAAATTAATTATTTAATTAATTTTGGGAATTTGATTAGATGATTTGGGGAATGAATTTAGAGGAAAATAGATGATTAATTAATGATTAAAAAACCATTAATTAATAGATGAAAATTAGTGTTTTTAATGTAAAGTCACAAGCTTGTCCATTTTAGGGTGTCTACAGTAATACATATGTTTGGGATTACAACACTTGGGTAAATTACACAACATGTGGTAGATATGGGCATTAGTTGAAAAATGTATGAGGAATGGATAATAAGATCTAGAAACTGGACTAACTTTGGAATGGCATGCTTACACTGTCATAAGCTCGGTCACTTAAGCAGGGCCTATAGAGACCGATTGACAGAGTCAAGCACTTTTGCAAATGGAAATACTATTGAAGACATCAGGAGAATGAGAAATCAAATGTTGAGGAAAGCTTCAAACAATGATAATGCTAGACCAAGCACTACAGTTGGTGACACCTCATCTAATGGATCAGGTGATTCCACCACCCCCGCCTAAGCAATACAAATAAGTATGGAAATACACTCTACAAAGTTATATTTTACATTAGTTCCAACATTCATTGATAATATGCCAAATTAGCATGAATGAAGATGCACTATGGTATTACTTGTTATATTTTGTGAATCTAGTCTGATCGGTTAATGAGAATCGATCATAAACAACACATCGGTAAACATACGAAAGATAACTAAGTTGACATCATAAAATGAGCATCGTCGGTAAACATATGAAAGATAACCGAGTTGACATCATGTACCAAGCATCATCGATAAACATGTGGGAGACAACCGAGTTGACACCTTGTACCGAGTATTGAATACTCACTGAGCTGAATTATTTGGTGTGTTAATTGAGCATCTACTCTTTATCAACCGAGTGGCAGGTGAAGCATTTAATACATCACTTAGGTCTTATTTGTCTATAAAAAGGGAAAATAAGAGCTCATTCATTCACCCTATGTTTAAAAGAAAATTGTAGAGTGAGAAGAGCAATTCACAGTGATCATATTACAGAGCGATTAACAACGATTCCAAAGCAACTCCAACAGATTTCAAGCACTCACCGCCATCATCCAGTAAGTACCAAGACTTACCAAGCTTAGAGTTCATTTGTGAAGAAACCCTAATTTTACAAACAAATGGCATCCACCTCACAAACCTCAAAAATAAAAATGGCAAAAGATGAAATGGTTGCTCTCATCAAGAACTCAACTTGTGAAGAACAAAACCCGACGAAAAGGGAGCATTTTCAAGTATCCCACCTAGTGTTTTTCTGGTTGAAGACATCTGCATGTACATTCATTGCAAAGTTGCAGAGATTGGAGAAATTGAGCTTGAATAATCTTATCAAAAGATATGCAAGGATGGAAACCTAAGAGATGAGTACAAACACATTGAAGTAAAAGGGTTAACCAATGCCCTACTATTCCCGAAAGAATTCAAGACTGAATGGATTCGCATTGTGCTTAGCTGAGTACATGATGGTAAAATGTGGTTGGATGAACCTAAGACAATCATAAAGGATGTGATTCATGCAGTCATCGGATACCCAATCACCGACAAGACAAAATCCCTAAGGTACCCTTCATGCCTCAAGATTGAAAAACTAACTAGAGCCAAATGGGATGATAGAGGTCTGAAAGTGAACTCAATCACCGACCTTGAATTGAAGTTCGATGCATATGTGGTCAGATATAAGATATTTGAAGAAATTAGAATGAACAAAATTGCTTGTGGAGCTGTTGACATAGCATACAAAATTGTAAAGAAAGGAGTGCAACTCGACTTAGCAGAGATGCTACTAAAGCAATTGGAAGAAAACATGAGAACCATTAGATCAACCCGATCTAATACATGTAAGTCTGGTTCTCTTTTAGTTTTCACATTCTTCTATTTATAGAACTTCTTTCCCTTAGTCGGTAATGTCACTTGGGACACAAACCGACCAATCACTGCATAGATTAGTTATTTCATTAAGTCACTAGGAGATAACTTCACACCTTTAATGGATGGCTATTTTGCCACATTCAAGACTAGGATGCTAAAGAGGATGATAATCCTTGCTCAACTAGTGTAGAAATACAATGATGAGATATGTTTTATAGTGGACACTGACACCACTCTCATCAAACTTGCACAACTAAGAACAACATGGTTACCACCATTGGACTATGAAATTAATATTGATGAGGCTACAAAGGCTATTGATACACTGCTGAATGAACCAGTGGGCACAAATTTGAAAAGATTTGGCACATATGAAGAAGCCAAGTCAAGAATAAAGACTGGTTTAGTAGTAAATAAAATAGACCAGAAGAAGACAAATATAATAAAAACTCTTCAGAAGAAACTTTTGGTAAATGATGAAGAGTTGGAACAACAAGTAGATATAACCGAGGAACATTCACCCATCGGTGAAGATGAAGATACAAGTGATTTAGATTATACCGAATCAGATGCACCACCAGCCAAGAAATCAAAGGTTACTTATGTAACAACTACATCTAGGACCAGGAGGAAAACAACTAAGGTAGACTCACCACCATTGAAGAAAGGTAAAATGAAAACTTATATGAAAATAAAATCCTCAACCGAGCCTAGAAAAGGAAAAAGATATGTAAGAGGAAGAGAGGACAAGGATGACACTGAAAAAAATGAAAGAGAACAAAGAATCCAAGTAGAAAAGGCCAAAATACCAAAGACAATTGATGAAGTTGCAGAGTCAATCATAAATACCGACAGTATATCACATCACAAGATTAGACAATGGCTAACTCTATCTACTGAGGATCAGAATAAAATAGAAGAGGACATAATCAAGATGATGATTGCATACAAAAATGTACCTATACAATTTAATGCTCATATTCCACAAGAGCTAAATGATAAAATATCAGCAAGGTGGACATATGCATTGCATATGGAGAAACAAATGAGAGAAAGAATCTTATTTAATTACATGCTCGATTCCACAGTTGAAGAAATTGAATCAATAATGCAGGAGCATGTTTGGCAAAGACTAGAGCATACAAGGTATTGGAGAACAAGCTCAAAGATATTGACAAGGACAACAATAATATTTGGACTCAAATCTTTAATCCACTCGAGCAAATACTAGCTATAATCGAGACTAATCACACTGAGGAAAAGGAGGCCACACCAAGCCCTGAGTATATTTTCATCAATGACACTGAGAATGTCAATCCTATTGATTTGACAATAGAGGCAAGTAAGGCCATGGATGATATACCTCAGATATTGCAATCATTAGGAGAAACACCAGATATCACTATAAAAGATATAACTCAAGATGATTTTGATGATAATGCCAAGAATGATGAAGATGTAAGTATTGCCACCAAGAAAACAAAGGAACATGACACTAAAAATGTTGCACAGGCACAAATACCAAGTAAAATTTCTTTATTGATACATGCTATCAATATAATCACTAAATTAAAGGAGAAAACACCTGAGCCTGAAACAAAAACACCAATGGACAAAGGTGAGGGACAAGGGGAAAAGAAAGATAAAAGTGATGAGGATAAACCAAGTGATGCACCAACTGAGGAAAGTGGAAAGGAAGAAAAGGATGCAAACCAAGAAAAGGTTGATGTAGAGACGTCTACAACCAACCAACATGTAATGATCGAGCAACCGACACAAGGTACCACACCTCCAAAGAAATCAATGACAGAAATAGAGAAACAAAAGGCTCTTGCTATCATACATCACTCCCATACAACAAGAAACATTTCAAAGAAGAAGAATAACAAGAAAAATAAGGCCCCCGTTAAACTTGAGGAGATCATAGAAATACCCAACTGTGATCCAAGAACACTTGATTACAAGTCACTAACAAGGTGTGGGGAGCTATGCAAATGGAAGGCATAATAAGACAAGCTAAAACTGGAACACAGAAATACACAAGTCCTAGAAACAACAAAGGAAATACTATAGTAGGTAGTTCCTAACACATAGATTGATAAAGATGCACCCATCATTGATCAACTGGTAGTTCTAACTAAGGCAATCACCAATCAGAATGTAGATGCTGAGAAGGTCATTGAGGAAAGAGAAAAAGAAAAGTATCACTACAGGCTAACATAGAAAACCAGCCAAGAAGTGGTAGTGAATAAGGTGAAACTTTCTGAACTGGTAACTCAAATAGAACCTGTATTTCAGAGTTAGTTACCCTAGTTCAAAAGCTATGCACTATTGAAAATTTCACCACCGAGCATGATCCACAAATAGCTAAATTGAATGAAGATTTGAAAACTAGTGCCCAAAGTATTTCAATCGAGTCGAATGCATTCCAATTGCATTATGAGAAGAATGTAGAATCTAAATGGTTAAGACTTCAGATCCAAAAGGAAGAAAGAAAAATCAGAGATGAAGTAACCAAGCTACAAAGTTTGTTACTACCAAATCTTACATTGCTGATGACAAATATGACTATGTCAAAGACTCTAATTTCCACCCCGGAGATGTCAGTAGCTGAAAGCATCTATGACATGCACGCTCAAATCACATTGGAGCATATGACCCTAGAACACTTGAAGGAGAAATGGGAAAAGTTGATGGCAAACATCAAACAACCTCATAAGCACATTTTTGACAAGCTGTAAGTTATACATCTTTGTCATTATTTTCAAAAAAGGGAGAAAATGTATACATACATTGTAAAGGGAGAAACATGTACATACCAAGAGCATGCACATAGGGGGATTCATTGTATCAGTAAAGAACTTGGTCTATATACTATACATATCATTTTTTGATACTAATACCAAAGGGGGAGATTGATAATCCTTAAAGGATAAGAAGTTATCATTAGTATACAAACAAATAGTTTTGGTCAGTCGGTCAACACTCACCGAGTAACAGTAATCACCAAAAAAGAGTGATCATTGAACGTAGTGATTACCGAGCATAGTGGTCACCAACATGTTTTGATCACCGAGCACAAAATAAAAATTGAGCATCAGTCTACAGAAACATAACTAAGTAGAGACATCACAGAGCACCATTCTAACTGAGAGGTAGTTTTAACACTGAGAAAAGTGGATCTGAACTACACATCATCTAAAGCACTTTAGTCTTTAAATTAGATTTTTTCTTAGCTGGAAAAATGTTTCTTGAGGATCAAGAAAAGTGTAATTGATGGATTTAATCAGTTTAACTGATTCTATTCATTCAAACTAGGAGATCAAGGTCAAGTTGTAAACCTTTGATCATTAGAGTTATTCAAGAAAAGTGTGAAACCTAATTAGGTCAAGACATTGTATATATAGATGTATAATCAATCAAGAACATGATGATTGTAGCCACACAAGGACATCTATGGATCAGATAGAGGTTTTCATGCTGAAATACACTTAAAGAAGAATTCAGTTATCTATATTTTTGTTAACTCTAATAATTGTAGCAAACAGAAAAAATACTTCAAGAAGGTGGACTTAACAGTCTTATTGTAAATCTCTTAACTGAGTGCACACATACATTATGTTGCTGAAATCTCTTAACTGAGTATACTTAAAAATTCTAACATGTTACTCCTAACAAGGTAAGATCATCAGAAGTGATCACAATTTTTAGCCTTAACTGACACCTTCCATTCTACAGATAGTGAAGCTTTGTGGGTTTCATTCCCACCGTAGTTTTTACCTTCTAACAGGGGTTTTCTGTGTTGTCAATTCTTGTGTCATGTGTACATGAGTTTCATGAATGTTTCTATGTTTTTTTACATGCACTTAAATTTATGTTATGATATTACATGCATGAAGTAGAAAAGACACAATTGTCAATTATGCAAGCAATGATTACTAAGGTTTAAAGTGTAAAAGTTTTTAAGGTTATTGATTCACCCCTCCCCCCTTAGTACACACCCTTTCATTATTCCAACACAACTAACATGAGGTAAAGTAATTTTCCATATCCTTTTTATAACCTTGTTCTTGGTTATCATTTTCCATAAGTTGAACATACTTTGAATATCTGAGGGAATGACCCATTCCATCTTGAAGGAATTCAACTAAAGAGACTACATTTCATTAGCAAAGGAGCATTGGATAAATAAGTGATTAAGATTTTCTTCTCCTTTCCTACACAAAAAACACATTTTAGGTAAATACAAACCCCTTATCTTGAGATTATCAAGAGTAAGGATTTTTTTTTGGAGCATCATCCAAAAGAATATATTAATTTTGGGAGTCAGGCCTTTTATCCAAGCTTTATCCCATTGAGGAACCTCATAGTTGTCATAATTTTGAATATAGGACAAACCCACATAAAATTTTACACTAGAAATATGCTTCCATATCAAGATATCTTCCTCATCATTTAATATAATAGCTCAGATGGTTAAATTTAAAGAGTGAAGGATAGGGTCAATAGTAGTGAGATCAATCCACTTTCTATTCACCTAATAATCAACAACTTTAGGCCCAATTTGAGTTTACAAATTTTAGCAAGGTGACCCCAGAGAAGGTTCTTAGCTAGAGAAGAATCACCTATCCATATATCTTCCCAAAAGTCAACCTTATCCCTTTAGCCAATTTTCCACTTGACCCCCTTCCTAATAATATTTTTGGCTTTGATAACATTCTTCCAGATGCTTGATCCAACAAGGTTATCATCACTGACCAGTAGATGATGGAGAGAGAAGGTATTCCTTTTATATTTATTATTCCATATTGTACTCCATTCCCCCTTTGAGCTAAAACCTCTCCAACCAAGATTAGCAAGAAGGGAATCATTCATATGCTTTATCCTTCATGATACCAAGATCCCCTTTGATATTTGGCATGCAAATGTTTTCCCATAAAATAAGTGCAAATCTCTTTTATTTTCAACTCCAAACCAAAGAAAGTTTCTTTGGATTTTCTCAATGGCAGCAACATATTTGTTGGGCATCTTGAAGAGCCTCAAAGCATAAATGGGGATACTCTGAAGAGAGGATTTTAACAATTGGAATTTTCCTGCCTGACTTAGAAGAGCCCCTTTCCACCCAACAAGCTTTCTATGAAATTTATCAACTATAGAGCTCCAAAAATCCTTAGAAGGATTAATACCAAGAGGGAGACCCAAGTAGGCAGTAGGAAGCTGGCCAATTTCACGTCCCATAATTTTGCTAATTTTTATCTGTCTGTAATCTAGGTATTGATGAAATAGATGAAGCTTTTATTCTAGTTGATAGTTTGGCCAGTAGCATTGCTATATTTATTGAGAAATTTTTTGAGATTCCTAGCTTTCAAAATAGAGGCTTCTCCTAGGAATATAGAATCATCAAAAAACTACTAGTGGGAGCACACAAAATTGGAAGAGGAGGTCTTGAGCCCTTTTAGATAATCTTTTAGGACAACACTGTCAATAAACCTCCCCAAACATTCTACCAAGATAATAAAAAACACAGGAGAAGGAGGATCCCCCTGCCTAAGGCCCCTTGAGGATTTAAAGAAAGGAGAAGGAGAGCCATTAACCAACACAAAGAAAGTAGTAGAAGTAATAATACACCAGAATCTTAATACAATTATGATTGAAGCCAAAATAAATAAGAGTTTTCAGAAGAAAACCCCACTCCACTCTGTCATAGGCTTTAGAGAGATCAATTTTTAGGATAAACCCTTCTTTCCTGACCATGGACAAAGAGTGAATATTTTCATGAAGAGTAATAATAAAATCTAAAATCTGTCTGCCAGGCACGAAACCAGTTTGATGATGTGATATGATCTTGGGGAGGAGAGCCAACATTTTAGTAGTTATCAATTTAGATATAATATTATACATAGAATTGGAGAGAATAATAGGCCTAAAGAGATCCATAGCATCAGCCCAAACCTTTTTAGGGATAAGAGCTATAAAGGTTCCATTAATTTCTTTAAGGATTCTTTTAGAGCCAAAAAAATCTTTAACAACATCAGTTACATCTTTACCAACAATAGGCCAATAGTCTTGAAAAAAGAACATAGGGTAAGGGTTATATTTAATATAAATTTGGATAATTTGATATTTATATCAAATAGTACATTTATTTGTAATACACAATCTATGCCTTGACACTTAATTAAATAAGATAAATAAGATGATATTTTTCACCTATGATTTTTCATTAATGTTTTATATCATCGCTTGTGATTTTAATTGAGGAAAGGGACAATGAATATAAAATTCAATGAAAAATTACTACATAGTTTAAGCTAGAATCACACTCACCTTGTTATGGAATAGGGAAATATTATGTTTCTAACTAAATTTTTTTTGTTTATAAAAAGTTATTATTCTCATTTGAAATGTGTGGAAATGGACCCTTAGCCTTGAAATTCACCATTTTTATTCTTGTATCATTTCTTTAGGAGAACAATCAATCAAGCTCAACTTTAGTCCTCAAGGAGAGCTCGACACTATGATTGATTATTCCCTTTTTCTTTATTTGATATGGTTAAATATGATTTCATATGAAGGTGCAAGATTAAAAATGTCTCCGCTTTTTCGCAAATGCTCGCGCACTCAGGTTTTACAGTTCACAGTTGAATCTTTGGATCATCAGATGTGGTTCTTCTCAAAAATGAAGTATGCGAATGTAAATTTCAAAATAGATGGATTTCGTATGTGCTCTTTGGTTATGCCCCCGAATCAAGGAATTAATGAATGGAAAACTATTTCTGGATCTCATTTCTGGGCGAAGAATCTCTCAGCTAAACCCTTTGCAATCAAAACGATGAATCATTTTTTGGTGCTGGCTCCTTCTTCCCCTAGAGCTTTCCCTTGGAAGAAGAGACTTCTTGCATAGTTTATTCGAAGCACTAATTAACCTAGACCTATGGATACTGCCCTAGCAAAGTTTGGAGTTTACTCCCCACCTCACCGGAGGATTAATGGTCCAAATATATCTCTACTCCCATCGAGTATGGATCATAATATTGCTAGGAAGCATATGACCTCTTGCATGCCGGTTGTGTCCAAGAGGTTGGAGCTAGGTACACATCGCGACAGTCCTGGATCTGTATCAAGTAAAATTTACTCCCCTCCCCATAGGCTACCCAGATATTTAGAGAAAGTAACAAATATTAGGACAAACATATTTCCACAAAACATTATAAATCATAAGGATTATGTCTCTAACCCTAATCAGAGAAAAAATATTTTCATTAAAAATGATATGGTAGGTAGGATTCAAAATATGTGTGTAGAGTATGGCTTGTTTTTTAGATGGAATGGTATAGAGGAAAAGGTAGACATGAATGCAGATTGGCTAACAGAACAAGTGGACAATAAGGTATGTATCACTATCCTCCAAGAGAAGTTTTTGTATGTAGATTGTTCCAGCAGAAAATTGAAAGTGAAACTTATACCATAAGGTTGCCCGAAATTTAGAAATATAGGGTTTTTTTATCCAGGATTGGTCCCCAATGTTTAACCTGGAAGACTTAGACCTTATGGTGGAAAAGATTGTATTGCTTAAAAATTTACCAATCGAACTATCTGATGATGAATCCCTTCGCAAAATAGGCAATGTACTTGGAAAATTCAAAGGTTTTATAGACTCTGAGAATGCTCATGTTGAAAAATCTATCATTGTTAGTATTGAAATTAATGATAACCTTAATAAGCCAAAGGAAATTTCATACAAATCAAGTTTGGTCATTATAAACCCTAAAATTGTAGATTATGATTTTGAAGATAATGATTGTACCTTTGATAAATTTTCTAGGGCTAATCTGATCTAGATGGAGAATAAGGGTAAGAGTTTTTTGGCTCCTTCTCCAATTAGTAATGTTTATTAAAAGCTTGATGATTTTGCTAAAATTGATGTATATTTTCTCCCCTTTGGGTGTTTCAAGATTCTAAGTAAAACTGGAAATATGGATACCGTTTCTATTCCAGGTAATTCAGACTTATCTTTAGATTCAGAGCTAAATTGACCTATCATTAATAATTGTCCCAAAGATAACCAATATCTAGATACCCATGGTAATCTGAATGTAGCTAATAATTCAGAGCAAGCTAACCTTAATATTGTTCTCTTCCCCTCAGCTCCGTTATCTATTGAGGATCCCTCCATTGATGTTTGTGGATTAAGTAAAGAATCTGAAAGGAGGAAGGAGGAAGATAGGATTATCCTGGAATATGTGTGTGAGGATTTAGTGAAGGATCTTATGGAGAAATTTATAGAGGAAATATGTGACGAAGAAGAGCTTGATCGTTAGAGGAAATTTTTAATTTTGGAATGTTTAGCACCTGATTCCCCTTTAACTATACAAGAATTACAACAATTTTTGGAAGAGGATGCTCAATCAGAGGAGAAAGATAATATGATCCTAGGCATTGAATCTTCCCTTCTGAGTAAAGTTTTTCCAGATTGTGCTAAGATTATTAAGAAACATGGTAGGAAATCTGCCCAAGAGCTAAGGTTGTTAGCCGTGGAAGCTATGGGACAAGTTAAACTCACCGAGATCTTCAATGCAGGGAAGGGGAAGTTCCTTCCCAAGGAAATATGAATGTCATAACCTAGAATGTTAGGGGCTTAAATTCTCCTAACAAATAGTGAATCCTCTCTCACTGCATTACTAACACTAAATTAGACATAATTCTACTTCAGGAAACTAAATTAGATCAGTTAGGACTTCAAAAATTAAATAAGAAACTAGGGGTAAAATAAATATGGGGTGTTCCTGCAGTAGGGGCCTCAGGTGGTCTAGGTATTATTTGGGACCCAAGATCTAGTACACTGATAGAATTAGAAGATCACCCCAACTGGTGTTGTGGTTTGATAAAGAGTCTCCGCTCTGACTTAAAATTTTGCATAATCAATGTATATAGCCCTATACAACATATAGATAAAGTAATAGTTTGGAATGAAATAGAATAGAAAATGCATGAATTTGGACAAGACATAGTCATTATTGGAGGATATTTCAACACGATAACAAAACTGTCAGAAAAATGGGGGGGGGGGGGGGTTAGG
>MU225466.1:2198671-2210162 GCA_018584345.1 Thuja plicata | reverse complement strand
GCTCGGTGATCTTCTGATACTCGGCATCCACTACAATACTCGGCATCATCATGCTCTCGGTAAGAGTAGAAGCTCGGTCCATACTAGTCCCGAAGTGTAGCTTGGAACTCGGTAGCCGTTGGTGACTTGGTAGCTATAGTGTCACTCGGTGACCGCTGGTGACTCGGTGGAAACTGACTTCTCGATTGGCTTCAACTGATGGCTCGATAGTTATGGTGAAGCTCGGTGACTATCGTCTGCTCGGTACATGTTGCTCTTCTCAGTAAACATAGCTAAACTATTCATATGCTTGGTGACCACTGTTCTTCTTGGTTTGAACTGTTTAACCGCTGAGCTTTCCAAGGTGATTACTGAATGCTCGGTATAAGCTGTGGACTAAGTGATAAGCTCGGTAAGCATTCAGAATCGAATAAGTGTTTTCACTGATGACAAATATAACATAATTCCAACAAAGTACCCCATCTCTCTTCAGATGTATCTATCTCAGATGCTAGAACATGTTTGGTCTGCATGGTTAGAACTTCCGAACTCACTTCATCTCTCATAGGATAACACCATTTATTCCTTGGAACAACTGCCTCAAAACATACACAATCTGTCTCAACCATAAAACATATTGTATCCTTATATTTTTCAACTAAGTCATCAGGAATCTTGCATCTTTCTTTCATCTGCCTCTTAAGAATCTTAATCATACCAAATAGTTATCCATTAACCCATGTGTTGTTTTGCCTTCTATAACTCTGTGAAATCTAAATGCCAGTAGGTATCCCTTTTATCCATCCACTAGGGTGCATGCCTGGAAATTTATGTTCAATATGAATGTACATGTGCACTAGTAGTCAGCCAAATCTAAAGGTTTTGGACTTGTCCTTCTTTATCAACTTCACATTTTCCAAAAAGTGTTGTGCCAATACTTTGCATAGGTTATACTTAGTATTTTCTTTCACCATTATGTACGCCATCATAATAATTCTAGCTGATACTAAATTAGGTCTACTACTATAGTATAATTTGTAACCAAGTATCATAGACATCAATCTCACATCCTGTAGATAAATGTCATTCACTGTCATAGCTCGCATATTCCATTTCAAATGTGTTAGGGTTTCAAATTTCTTCTTAACACATTTCTCTACTACATGGATGACTCTAGTATTGTCTAGTCCATTAATCTCATGTATTAATTGACTATGAATCTTCACAAGTTGTTCACCTATCCAAATAAAATGATCATGAACTCTAATCAATAATATCTTAAACCATTCTTCTTTACCGAATTCGTATAATTCTAGAATTTTCATAATGTTTAACTCAACAACATGTTTAAACTCATCTCTCATTGTACCATTATCAGTCATGTACTCCATTTCAGTAGAAATATCATCAATTCCTAGTATGCCATACTTGTAATGATTGTATGCCCTAATGTCTTCAACATGCAAAATGCCATACGATGGCTGGGAAAATGCTCCTTCGGGATCATCCTCACATGACTTAAAAGGATGTTTCTTAAATTTATACCTATTTTTGTCCATAAAATCATATATCACAGGTGCATCCATAGTTTTTGTATAAGTAGATTATATAAATACCTTTTACAACCTAAATTCTAAGTATATACTTCGATAGATCACGCCAAGTAGTTGCTGGATAGTCTGAGTCTCTTTTCTCTTTGATGTCCTTAGGTCGCTGTTCTTCAAATGGTAAGGAAATAGATAATCGTTAGGTGCTTTATACAATGTTAAGTTATTAAAAGCTCGCATTACCCAATGCTGTCCAGTCAGTTACAAATCTAATGATCACAATATATGTATCATCCAATGTTGTGCTCTTAAATATAAGTTTCATGATGTCGGCCACTATCACACCTAAGCTCACTACAACTCAATCCTCAAAATCAGGGATGGGATATATTCTGATATCTTTATCCAATGCTCCCCCTAAGGCCATGATCGACCAATTAGGTCATTTCTTCTTTGTTAACATTAGATGAAGATCCAGTAACATCTACTGTCTCTCCCTGAACCAATATCTCACTTGTCTCTTTGATTTTCTATATCTTTCCACTGTTGCTATCCTCTACTTTCTTGAAACAACTGTTAAAATCAATCTTCAGTTCTGCAACACTTTTACCAATATCATTGTCATTCTTCTGTGTATTCATAGGAGGTGGTGATCTTTTGTTATTTACTCCATTATACCTGCAAAACTTCTCTATATGGCCTGGATTATTGTATTTGTAACATATAGGAGGTCTTTTGTCCTAATTTACTTGCAACTTAAAAAACTTTGCAATGTGTCCAATGTTATTTCATTTGTAACATGTAGGTTTCACTGTATGCTCTCCTATATTGTCTTGTCTATATCCAGATTGATTGAGTTTTCTACATTCTGATTGCTTGTGCCCATATGCATTACAATTAAAACAATAACCAATTTTTTTTTTAAAAAGGGGCATTACCTCTGCAATCTCTTTTCATGTGTCCAAACTTATTACTTCTAAGACATCTACCTTTGAAAGGTCTGATCTATTCTCTAGGTTCTTCAAGAGTAGGTTTTTATGCATTAATCTTTGCATCTTGTTTCTCTTCTTTATTCTTGGAACATTCTACCATTATAACCAATACCAGTCATATCTCCTTTAGGTTTTTGTCTGTCTCTTTGTTCATTGATGAAGTCACTGCTCATGTGTAGTTTCTCAATGTGTTTCTTTGTCTCAACAAGTTCACATTTTATGAACTGATTATATTTATCCAATTCTAGATACTTGTTCTTGTAGTGGTCAACCTCATTCTTCATTTGTTCCATCAAAACATTTTCTTTGTTTAAAGCTTCTTCAATCTTGTTTTTAGCATCTTTTTCCTATTGAATCTCTTTAGTAATGGTTTCATTCTCAAGCTTCAAAGTGTCATTCTCTTGTTCAAGTCTCTTCATCTGATCTGAATTATCATTATCTAAATCTTCCTTTATCTGAACCAAAAGGTCTTGTCTCTAATTCCTAGAAAGTTCAAGCTAGTCTTTCATTTTTTTGATGAATCCATCTACTCTCCTTAATTTGAATCTCAAATCACCATTTTCTACTTTTTCTTTATCAAGGTCTTCAAGTGCATCTTTAAAGTTTTCTTGCGAATTATCTGAATCCATTCTGATCTCCCTTAAGATGTTAGGATTTCTCTCCAAGGGCCAAAAGCTCTGATACCAATTGTTAGGATTAAGTAATACTAAGAGGGGTGGGTAAATCAGTATTACAACATTTAACATAAACTTTGAACCAATTCAACATAAACCATAAGCATGCTGAAATCAAAAGAACATAAGAAAATAACACAATACTCATAACACCATTATTTGTTGTCAAGGAAACCCTAGCCAAGGGAAAAGCCCGGTGGGGATGGTACCCACAAGCATGCACTAAAGTATAATGTCCCTGTTAGGAGCTAAATATTACATAGTACAATTTAGAGGAATACAAACCTGTTAAAGGTATACCACACCTTGTTAGGGGCCAACTAAGCTTACAACTTTTACAATAATACTTCTGTTACAAAATTGTTCTCTGTCATGAACAAAACAAGCATCTCCAACGCTTAGATAGTTCCAGTCATAGTTCTACAATGATCTCTATCATCCCCTGCTCTACTATTCACACATATATCCAATACATCAATCCATCAATCCATATCATCGCTCTACAAAAGATCTCCATATATATATATATATATTGTTAACCAATTGATGTTCACATGATGAGATGATGGTGAAGACTAAAATTTGAGGTATACAAAGTTGTAGAATACTCTTAGATCAGTTGTTATTTTGTCATTGATGTCAAGCAATTGATTTTTGATTCATATTGAGTTACCATATCATTTGGAGTAAACTACAAGTTGAGGAAGACAAGGAAAGAGAGCAAGTGAAAAGATGAAAGTGTTGAAGAACTTAACTGAGAAACTAATACAGATCAGACAATGATTTAGTGATGACTGGTATAATTGTTTTCTACATTGTTTTCATGATAACAAAGTTGGTAACACAGTTTAGTCAAGTCGGTAAAGGAAATGAATGAGACTATCGAGTATGAGAAGTCAGTCGGTAATGTAAGCAAAGGGAGCAGTTGGTAAAGGAAGCACAATCAAGCACCAAGAAAAAATAGTCACCGAGTGGAAATGCTATTCGGTCATAGTTACCGAGTACCGAGTTCATGCAAAGGCATCGAGCTAAGTTACTCACCGAGCATTGTTAGTTACCGAGTAGTGAATTTCATGGTACCGAGCAAGGAACTGTCATTGGAATTTAATGATAAGATCAAATCTAAGCCAGATCATTATGAGCTAGAAGATTCCATAGAAAAAGAAGAAGTTTGTTACAAGATCTACAAACTAGAAAACTCAAGATGAAGATCAAAGGCAGAGATTAAGCGGCAAAACAAATGTTGTGAGTTCCAAGAAGGGAACAAGTTCCAAGGTAAAATTCAGGCAGTTTAACGAGAGGCAAGAAACCATAAGGATGATCAAACAACTGAGATTGATTTGTAGAAAACCTAATCAAGGAGATTAAGAGGCAAAATATTTCCTATATAAATGAAGCTACATGAATGTGAAGCTGCTGGTTGATTAATGAAAGAAAAAGAAAAAGGTTGATAGAAGAGAAGTCACCGAGTGATAAAGGGAAAAGAAGAAGACTGTACTCTGAATTCTGAATAGAGATTATGAATGATTGATGGAAGAGTTTTTGAAGAAGTGATGAAGTACTGAATCCAGTAGACCAAGTGGGAAGAAAAGGATTTGATCAAGCAAAAGGTAGAAGATAGTTGCTGCATTAATAGATCAAGTTATTTTATTGTATGTTTCATATTTGTATCAGAGAAATCTCTTAACCGAGTGGAATTAACAATCCTATTGTAAATCCTAGAGATAGGTGACATTCTAGTAGAGTGTTTCAAGTCCTTTCATTAGGCCACTTTTAACAGAGTGAAGATCCTAACAGATTTGAGGGAAATCCCTTGACCGGGTCACATTTAACAATGTGTTTTATAATCTTTAACAGGATTGGCTCTTAACCGAGCATACTTCAGAAGAATAATTTTTGTGGGTGATAAGTCCCACGGAGGTTTTTCCCAATTTGGGTTTCCTTGTTAAATCTAGTGTTAATGTATCATTATCTTATGTGGATGATATGTGTTAATTTTGCTTCTAAAATTGTTCAAGGTTGCATGTTGTCTAGAGTGCAGTAAATATAGGTTACTGAGTTGAATCAGATTTAGAGGTTGAAAGTTAAAATAGATTAAAGTCCACTGATTCACCCCCTCTTCTCTATGGACTAATATATATATATATATATCTTTGTCTTTATCAAGTCGTCTCTCTTAACCAAATATTACATAGTCAGCTCTTAATGCAAAATACAATTAATAATGCAAATATCAAATATATAGTCGATGCTCTTACATAATCAAAATATAGATTATCCACAACCATATTCTAACTTATCTTGCTAGTAGTCTACGTCATACTCCCCAAATCATCACTTCAGTTCAACTGCTCTGCATCTTTGTTCTGCTGCTATTGCATGTCTTTAATTCTCTATAACTCTCTATAATCTTCACCAAAATAAAATCAATCTTAGATGTAGGTCATACATACTCCATAATATCTTCCTCTAAGCTCACATGCCATAACTCCTTAAAATCAATCTTCAATACCCAAAATACCTCTGTATTTCTTCTTTTGTATTACCAAAACTTAACTTCAAATCAATCGATCAATATGCCAGATGTGTTTCCATAAATGACAACCAAAAAGTGATGTAACACATACAAAATTGATCACTTTCCAACAATTAGGAGCTACAAATACCCTTTTTGAGGGTTCACCCTATTAGGAGTGACTAGTACACTGTTAGGAGTACAATCAAATAAGTTATGATCTACCTCGCTAGAGGATTTAAAAACTCCAATAAAGAAGTTACAAAGTATTTACAATAATAACTTTTTAGGTTTCACTTGGTTAAGGGATTTTTCTTGCTGCAACTACTAGGGAACAACAAGATGAATGATCTGGAAGTAGCACTACTTGCCTGTCGGATCCAATTTGTTCTCTTCTTTCTAATACTACAATAATCTCTCCTCCTTCAAAATCTGATCACTCCACTTGAAATTACGATCGTATCCCTAAATCAAAATGATTTAGATCATCTTAAATAGTGTTGTCTTTAGGTCACTTAAAACCTATAAAATTTCCATCATAGTTGGCACAAAGTATTGACCAACCACCTTGAGATTAGTGACAATAATACCTAATACGTCGGCATCAAATGCAATGACCAATAACTGACCATAGATCTACCGCCTTAACCAATTTAATATAAAATATGATCAGTGAACCAATAGGTATAATATCTCCTTCACCAAAAATATAATTCTCTCAAATCACTGGAATAACTGTCACGATGGGAATCATGTATTTGAATGACCATATAAAAACCTCCTTTAATATTGCAACACCTAAATTGTACTGCAACTCATCCGCTACCTACTTCCCTTACTGAAAATTGTTCTTCTTGTACATTGATCAATACACTTAACTGTTTCTTCCATTATTGGTCATGTAAATATTTTTACCGGTCGCTCCAATCATGTTAACTGACAATGTTTCCATCAATGATAATCAATTACACATCCCTTATGACTGCTCCTCATAAGAACTCAAAAACTACCATAATGCCAACAATCTGCTCCTTTGGCATTGATGGTAAAAACTATGTGAAACAACATTCTACCACACATAACTCCTCCTAAGTTCATACTTCTGAGTTAAATTATTTTTACTGTACCCATACTCATATTGATACTCCCCCTTTTTTTCATACAATGGAAAAGGTTCACAAATTGACATGTGTACAAATATGGCATACCAGGCTTACATTCTATCAAATACATCCTTGTAACTTTCCTTTGTTATCTCTAATGACATATCCCATGACTTTTTCAAATATTTCATAAAAATGATCTGCCCATGTAGATCAGATGCTAACTCCTCCATGCCATCTAGAGTGCTCAAGTCTGGTAACTCAATTAGAGTTTATGCATTCTTCACATGTTTTTGCATCACCACTACTATGGGTAATAGGTATGTTTTTACTTCAAGTATTATGATGACCCTCTTATCTTGTTCCACTTGTAACTAACTCACTTTGTGTGTAATCATTTTCACTTTGGCACTATATTCTGATCTAGAGCTTGTGATAGGATCAAACTTTTCAACTAAATTTTCTAGCTCCTTTTGGGCATCTTCTCTGTTCTTCTCCAAATCATTGATAAAATTTGAAAGTTTTGACACTTTGGTAAATAACTGACCTACCTCTTTTAGTATGTTCTTTGTCTTACCCATAAGTTCTAAAAGTGTCATCTTGTCTTTGGCTATCTTCTCTATCAACTTTACTGTCCTTTTCTTCTCATACTGATGCTCAACCAACTTCATTGGGGCATCCTCCAAGTCAGGTAATTGATAAAAAATGGCTTTACATAATATGTCTAGCTGATCAATAGGACTATCCTGTTTGTCATATTCCACATTAGGAATTAATTTACTAATTATGTTCCTGACAACCTTCAGTACTCTAACCTTCTTCTTTCCTTTTAGTTTGTCATTTTCTACTTTCACCTTAAGCTTCTCATATAATTTAATCAACTCCTTAGGGCACATCTTTTTTATATAAATAAGTGCTTGAATTTATTCATCTTCTTGTTCACCTTCATCTTCTTCCTCAAAACTATATGAATCATTTTTTCTACTCTTCTTCTTAGTGCTAGATTCATCAGTTAGATCCAACTTCCTCTTTACTATAAGTACATATTCATAACCCTTATCTTCACTTTTCTATCTTTTCATTTTCTCTGCAGTCTGTTAAATTGGTGCATCCACCTGGGTTTGAATATCAATATTCTGTATTTGGTCAGGTATATAAGAGATAACATTATCTATGACATCTCTTATCTCTTCAACTATTGAATCTTTACCTTGTCCTTTCTCTTCTCCTGATTTGTCTTTTTTTTATTTATCAGGTTTCAATAATATTTTCCATATATCTATTTGTTGGTAAACAAATTGTTCTTTTCACTTTAACTCTAGAATACCCAAATATTTAAGAACAATTGAATACAAAATTTGGGAAATTGTGACTAAATAACTAATTTCCCTCTAAATTTAAAGGTACATCTCCCTTAAGTAAATGATCTTCAATGAATATTGATCCTTCCTATTCTAACAGGGGTGTGTTCTTAACCTGAGAACATAAGAGGTAAACCAAGCGAAACCTAGATAGGAAATAACTAAGGCAGGATAAATTCAATTCTAACTTTAGACAATTTCAAGACTTCATCAATCATATGACTTCTTAAAACTGGTAATGCAATAACTGATAATGAAAATTCAAATGCAAGACTTAAAGATTTAATGATATAGTGACAATGAATCAATCTATTTCACAGGGACATCTCCCAGACTTAGAATAACATCAGATTTCCCCCTAATTAACTATATCAAATCATAATATAGAATTCTAGTTCAACCATAGACTGTAAATCTAATTCCAAAGAAACATTCAAATTTAATAGATAGATAAATACAATGCAGTGGAGCAGTTAAAGAAATGACATTCATACATTCAAATTTGACTTAGCAAAATGCTATCTTTCACACCAAAATTTAGTCGACCTCTTCATTGATTTGGAAAATAGTACATATAGGGTTCTAGAGTTGGACTGTTACAAAAGGGTAACTGAAATAGTTCCACTTCTCCAATTAGAAATGATAAACAAAATTTTATCTGTTACAATACTATCAAAATTTAGCACAAGAGGGAATCTATCTAAGCTTCAGTTTACTTCCCCTTGTCTAATTTAGCCCTATAGACAGTGACAAATGTAATGATTGGGATGAGCTCTTCATGCCTATTGATATGGACTATAGTATATCTGATGAGCCACTTGGAATGTTCTTTGGCCAGGCTCTTGATTACATCTGTCCAATCCTTCAGCTCTTCCATGGCTTTAAAAATGCATCCGCTCAACTGTTGGAGTTCTGGTACCTTGTCCAAATGGGTGGAAGACTGCTCTGCCAGCTTATGCACATAACCAGAAAATGATTTTTTCATACTAGCCAATCCGATCATTTCTTTGCCCTGACCGCTTGTCTGTGATTCTATGTGCAGACCTTGAAGGAGTTTAAAATCTTTGCTCTGCTCCTCCTTGATCTTGACATCTATTTGCTGCAACCCTGTTTCATCTTGGATGATCATCTTGATCTTAAATTCCAAGCTTTGAAGCCATTTGATCAAAGGCTCATCTCCTTTCTATAATATATTGGCCTTTAGTGCCTCCTTGGTGTTTATTTTAACCACCACGTGCAGCATCACTATGCATTCTTGACATCTCACTCTCTCTGATGCGAGATTCTGTAGATTCTTGTCAATATTATTCCTCTCTATTTCCAGCCTTAGGAGAGCATTACCCAGTTTCTCAACAACTACCAGTCCCTTAGATTCGAGCGTCTTAATCCATCTCTTGCCAATCTACCCGAAGTGTCTTCCCTCTTGCAACTTGGCTATGATGGCTTGGTTCTCTGCAGAACTGGGATCAAAAGTGGTCTGGGTACTGGGAACACTTGCTATCAGAGTGATGAGCTATCTGATGAAGTTAGTTAGATCAGCTACTTCTGCTTTAAGTTGAGCTTTAGGAGTCTTGAGCTCTTCAAGCTCTTCTTCTATTACCACATTGTTGGATTTCCACCAATCTACCTTGGTGTCATGCCAAGCAAGCCCCATGTCAAACGACTGGAACTAAAAATCAGAGGTAGTCATATCTTCGATTCTGCCCTCGTTTATAGGCTTGGCCACCTCCATAGTGAAATGCCCTATTTCAAGATCTTGACCTAGTGTAGACATTTTCTTCACTTTCTTTACTTTACCCACTATGATGTTGGGTTGCAAGGCCTGTGAGAGAGTATCTTTGCTAGAAGTCCCTTCCTCTGCTATCTTCCTTTTACGTTCTAGAGTATGCTCTATCCAAGATTCAGCGCTGGTAACTTTGGAAGTAGAAACCAACTCTTCTATGAACAACTTCCTAATGATTGGAGCAGTATCTTTAAGCCTAGAAGCAAATGGATTCACTGATGTAGGAGAGGAGGAAACTAATCTAATGACTTGAGAAGCTTCTTGTTGCTTCTCAACCCTCTCATCTGATTCTGTGGCTGAGGTATTGGAGTTATCTTCACCCACCTCTAATACAATAGGGGATCCTCGTCTTGGACTATCTTGGGTTGAAGTGTCAACTTTTGTATCTACAACACTAGCTTTAACTGATTTCTCAGGTCCTACACCTTTAGTGGAATCTTTTGTATGCTTGGCCAGGTCTATAGAAACTTCTTCTTTTGTCAACTCAATGTCTGGAAGTGGGCCCTCTCTGCATGTCTTCTTTGGTTGGATCTCTTTCTCAGGAGGCTCATCACCTCCACCAGCTGGCTGAGATGAACCTTTGGCCACGGTTGGGATCATCACTGAAGAATTTTCTATAGTTCTCAAAGTATCTTTTGCCGGGGTTCGCTGAGACGCAGGCTTCCTTTTTGACCTCTTCCTTCTTCCTGCAGTCCATTCGACCCACTGCTCTGTTCTTTTGTAAATCCCACCCAATAAGGTTTCAAAGTTATTAATGGCCTTCCCTAGCATGGGCTTAGAACTTATAGGGAGTGGATTTATTTTATCCAAATATATATTATCATACATATGTTGACCATCATCTTCCAACCCCTCCACTACAATGTTAACTTTGAACTTTTTGATTTGTTCAATGGTTAACCTGGCGTAGAATCACTCTCTTCTCTCTAAGTCATCTTTGCAATTAGCCCATGAGTCTTCAATACCATCAACATGATGAATTGCATGACTCATTTGCAAGGAATCTCATGCATAATTTACAGGATCATACTACGGCCTCAAGGCATCATATGTCTCCAACTGGAACCTCTTTAAGAATGTCTTCAGAACATTCTTTGCCTCAAACTGGGATGTGCAACTGTAAGCTCCAATGGTCATCAAGAAGTTGTAGCCCTTCTTCTTAGCATCAAAATAGATCAAGTTCACTTGGAGTTCTTTCCTCATTACCTCGACCAGAATGATCATATCATCAGGATATCTAGGCAACTTCAAAGGGAAGTCATCAAATCTTGCAAGATGAATATATGAGAAATTTGCAAATTAAATGAAAAAGCACCCAAATTGGCTGATACAAGCCATAGATTCAGGAGAAAATCTCCTTTCTGGGAAACCTTGTAGCTCCCTGCATATTCTCATAGTAAATGCATCGCTAATGTTATCCAAAATCCAATCATACAACAAAATAGGCACCAAAACAGAAATTTGCATGTTTATGTTACCCAGTTAAAACTATCTTGCAGTTTTTGATGATTTACATTCACTTACTACATTTATTATC
>MU225466.1:2182584-2195968 GCA_018584345.1 Thuja plicata | reverse complement strand
ACACAAAAAACCCTAAGACAAATGAAACCGACAGACTGCCTCTTCGGTGAATTTTACTATCTTTTGAGTTCCACTGTGGTGTAATGAATGCAATGTCAGTGACAGAGCATCGGGTTGCTTCAACAACTGCCACCTTGGTACTTTTTAGTGCCTTGATAACCACAGATCACACCTTGGATAGAAAACAGTCATGTCGACAGAGCCGCAACAAAACTGCAGTTACTTCCTAGGGATCAGCATTGATAATGATTAAACCACAGTTACATCTCAAGCATCGAGGGTGATCACAATGAAACCATGGTAAAATCAAATGACCGATGGTAATATAACAACAACTTTGTAATGAAAATTGGGTTTTCACCCTTTTCAAATTCCATGTGTCCGAGACTCTTCATTAAAGAGTGGAGTGTTAATTTAGGTTTTTAGAATGTATTTTTTGAAAGCCTTATTTTGGAGGGAAGTTTTTTCAAATAAGCCATGTTGGCTATTTAGAGAAGGAGCTTCTTCTTTTTAGGGGAGTCAATTTGGAGGATATTGAGGTGTTTAGTGAATTTTTGAATTCCTACCACTGAGATTTATCTGTTCATTGTATTCCATTCTGATTACTTCTATGTGGTGCCATTATTATGCAAGTGGATTTTATCATTCCTTGACATGATTCTGAAACTTATGAATGTAATTTCCTCACAGACTTTTGGAGAAGAATAGAATTGACTCAATTACTCATATTTCTGATTGTGATCATTGTTCAAAGTTCCTATTTTTGATTTTCTGCATATAAGAGTAATACTTTTTGTAAGTATATAATAGTGAATCTTAGTAATTCCTATTATATATCGCATAGATATAAGCCTTTTGTGGAAAGTGCATGTTGTTAACGAAAAGAGTATTGCTTGTGGTGAAAACCCTAGTTATCCACTTTTAAGTAATCTATGTATTGATCAGTGAGTGATAATCAAAGATCCACCAGAGTGTGTTAAGTATAAAGTCAATTTGAAGCTTCATATAAGAGTCTGAATATCTTCGGTGTATCACCTTTCCATTATGCAATTTTAGTTACAAATCTCTTATCCCTTTTCCCATTTCAGTTTCAATCAGGAAGTGATATATCGTATCTTATAGGAACCAGCCTAGAATCCGGAGACTCCTCTTCACTCATAGCCTACCCACAACTAGGAGAGATTTCCATTATGAGGATGGAATTTTCATATAGCCCTAATGCCTGAGTTAGGGTGACAATTCTAAGCCTGAACAGTTAACTCTGAGATATTCAACATAACTGTTATGTAATTGTAGACAGGGGAAAAATTCATAGCTTTTAACATCATCTTGGAACTCTTCTAATCTAGGAAGCCTTGGCCAAATTTGAATTATGGACAATATATATAAAAGGACTGAAGACATGTAGAACTCATTCTGAAGCTTAGCTCTACTTAGGGCACTAGAGAGATTCTTGCTTACCATAAGAGCCCAATCGATGAAATGGTGCTGAGAACAGATCACCTAGACTAAGAAGAAATGGTGTTCAACAAAATTTAGTGCGCCACTCTCACCTTGGATCCTATGGAGCAACACCAAGATGTCTATAATCTCTGGCTTTAGATTCATGCCATATAATGTTTTGGGCAACTTGCCTTTGGCGCTCCTTGGCTCTTGAAACCACGACTTCATTATTTCCTTCTTCCACACTACCTTCTTTGCTCCATATTCGGTAACCGCCTAACTATATGTCATTTCTGAATATTCAGCCTGCTCCAAAATGCACAGGGAGTTCTAGATAGAATCTCAATCAATGGATAGAAGCACTGTGTCATTGGGAAGGAGGATTTTCTTGGTATCTGGGTTATATCGAGCTATGCACTCTCGAACAAGCTCAAGAGCTTGAACTACAATAGGAAAACCATCAGCTTCAACTAACCCACTCTCCTTTAACTTTTTAGTCATAGGGTGTATTTGGTCTGCCTTCAATCTACTCTGAAAGTCCTGCATATCGAAGAACTTCAAGGAGGTATCTATAATCTTATGCCAATTAGATGTGATGCCATTCATCCCATGAATTTAGTAGCCATGCTTCAACTGATTTTGACTTGGGATAAGGGATATCTCTCAAGAACACAAGAGAAAGGAATAACTATAGTCAAGAGCTTTAAGTTCAAACAATTCATTAAACAGATGGTAGATCCTATTTGTAATACCTCACTAATTTTATAACTTTGAATTTGTACCGTTTAACGATTGACTTCCCATGCCAAGCGAATGAAGAGACTAAGACATTAATGAAAAAGTTTGTTATGGAGTAAAATGGATTTATTTGAATTAATTACTTTACCCCCCATGGGCTTTTAAGAAACATCTTTTAACTTTAGTAACCGTAATGGTAACTTTCTGGAGGTAGCGGAAAATTACTTTTCCGCTTCCCATTCGATGGAGAAATACTTTTGGAGTTCTCTCTACTCAAAAATCAACTGAAGGAGAAATTTAGTTCATTGAGATGCTAAAATGGTATGTCTTGCTTTCATCAGCTTTCTTTATACCTTGGATCACCTATAAGATTGATTCTTCTTCAAAGTTCTTCCATATAATGATTTGGCAGAAAACGTACTCCACAGGTTGAAACTCACCCGTTGGAGTAGCAGAGAAGCCATTTTCAGCTTTTCTGCTATTAAGCTTGCATCTTGAATTCTTCCTTGTTCAATCATTCATTTTGATTGAAATAGACTTGATCTGAATGCCCAAAGATTCCTTATTACCAAATCTCTCATTTTCAACTTCCACTAACCTTTGATACTTTAAAGTTTGTTAATTGCGGAAAACGCACTCTGTGAGTCATTTTTCGCCAAGGAGAAGCTCAGAACCAATTTTTTGCAATTACTGTAAAAGGGTATGTTAAGGAAAAATACTTCAACTACATATAAAACCAATGTTAGAATCCTTTGAAACATGACCTTAACCAGATTTGGGAACTTAACCTACCCAATGAAACACGATCTCAGATACAAATTCCCCCCGGCTCACAAAAGAGAAGGCAATTTAGGGAAATTTGATAAAGGCCTCCTAGCCTAAGAAGATAGCTAAACTTAGACTTAGGACTTACACAAAGATTTCAAGACCACTGCTACACATTAAAAATCTACTGTGTCTAAAAGATATGCAGACCAAAAGTGGGGCAACAATATTGTCTCCTATCTTACCACTTGTGTTTCTCCAATGAGAATCCTTGTTACTTTGTTCCTTGTCTAGAATTCTGACCTCATAAATTCAACCATTAACTTCACATCTCTAGTCATCAATTCAAGTTGAAAAATTCAATTGCTTGTTCCATCATCTCTCTGTCAATCTTCAAAGCTTCTCTCCATCTCTTATCTGCTACTTTGTATAGTTCCTTAGGTATGGCCTTGTATAATTCACTTGGTGCTTTGAAAAATACATGTAGACTCTCTACAAATGTATCCTCTATCTTCTTTTTACCTTCACTATAAAATTTATCAAAGTATTTCATCACATTAGTCATCCTTCCATATACCTTAACATCTTGGATTATTATATCAATAGTAATAGTTTCATTAGTCTTGACAAATTTCTCAGTAGGCTTCCCTACTATTGTGGGCTTCTTCCCACTAGATCTTAGCTCTTTTTGTTCCTTATCAGACTTTGTTTCAACTTCATCTACCTCAACTTTATCCTTTCTTACTTTCTTGTGTTTTTACTCTTTATAGCCAGATGTTTTCTCTTTCTTCCTTTTATAAGTTTTCTGAAATGTCACAGGTGACTTCTTTTGTGGCTTAGTCATAATAGGAGTAGTAGCAGATTGAGTTTTTTTTAGTACTAAACTCCTAGTGACTCTCTAAGGTGTAATTTCTTCAACTTCAGCTTCAGTTTTCTTGACTTTAGTAGTAGACATGCCTGCTTCCTCACTCTCCAATTTCTTCCTAAGTTTAGCCATCATTTCTTGATTAATATCACCCATTTTGGCTAAGTTTTCAACTTGTTTCCTTATTTTCCTTTGGATTAATGACACCTTTAATTTAATGTGAATTTTTAGAGATGACTCCTCAAAGGTTCCAAACCTAGGTCTTGAAGTATCAATTGGTTTTGACAATAGTACATTAGCGTGTAGAGTGACCAAATCACCATCTACCTCATATCCCATAGTTGGTACCCAAAATGTCCTAGGTTGCATTGCTTGCAACATACATGTATTTGTATCTACTAAAAAACAAATATCATTTTTATACTTTTCAACAATACCAATTGGGATTCTCTCTCTCATGTTCATTTTCTCTTGAAAATATTTAAAATATCCCCACATAGCAGTATTAAAATTGTTTCCTAACGTCGTGATACATTGCTTAATTTGCATTACTACCATTTTGTCCCCTAACCATGTGATTGGACCTATTCCAGGAAATTGATTATGCAAGTAAAAGAATATACATACCATGAGTGATCCATATTTGAATGATTGTTTCTTATCCTTCTTGATCCTTTCCATGTTTATGAAGAATTGACTTCTCAACATCTCACACAGGTCGTATTTGGCATCTTCCTTCACCATTCTATAAGTAGCATGAATTGCTCCACCAGGTACACTGTTCATCTAACTAGACTAGTATAATCTATATCCTACCACCATTGCAAAAAACCTCACTTGATCATTTTCAATTTATTTGATAGTCATATCTTGGTGATCTTGTTTGGATTTGGTCAAACAAGTAACCAAATTAGCAACTATAGTTTGAAGAGTCGGTGGCTCACCGGTCGCGCTGAACCCTGTAACCCTATTGATTATCTCCTTTGTGATATTTTATGGATTGTGTAAGCATATGAATTGATCATGGACTCTACTCGATACATATCTTATCCAATCTGGAGGAAAATCATCAGGAATCTCAGCCGTATATGTAAAAACTTTGTGCATCAGATGCATATGCTCATTCTTTAAACCTTGATCATTGCACAACTTAGTGAACTCATAATAAATCTTGTAAGCTCCAAGATATTCCAACTTATAGTGGATGAATGATCAAATATCTTCTATCAGTAATACACCATAGGATATCAAGGATAGGTCACCCATTGTATCATTCTCATTTGCCTTCAAAGGATGTAACTTGAATACGGGTCTCGGCTTATCAACAATGTTGACCAACACAGGGGTATCCATAATATCAACAATCAACTCTCTACAATAACACTTCTGAAAAATCTTCACTGCACAAGTAAAAAAATTCACCTTCACCGATTAGTGTTCTTTAATAACTAAAATGGTTCACCACTCAAATTCACAATAGGCAGACACACAACACTTCTAATCACTTTGAAATATGAACAAGCACTCTAGAAAAACTCGTTAGAATGAAAAGTAACAAATGAGATTACTTTTCCACATTTATATCATTGAGAATATAAATTTTATACACAACGGTAAAATAGTGCACTACACCGGTCACAACGATTAACCCATAACAACTGTTATATGCACGTACACAAGAAAATATAGCACTTTATCTTTACTAACCATCATTCAAATCACAAGTAGGAATCTTATTATGCATATGAATCTTATCGCTCTTTTACTTATAGGGGTTGTTTAGGATTTTTTTTTTTTAGTGCCCCCCCTAAGTCAATACTAGACTTAATTCACCAATGGAGTCTCCATAATTCCTAAGGTTTTGGAGTTCTCAGTCAACTAAGAAGATTTTAATTCACCTTTCTTCACCCATGTCATTTTCATCTTCTTCATTTTTGCTTCAGTATTTGCAATCTGTTTCCCTTTATAATTTTCAACCTTGTTCACCGGTTGATCTCTGGTATTCTTCTTTGATCTGCATTTTCTAGCAAGATGACCAACTTTTTTACAAATGTAACAATTCATACTTGTTTGTGACAAATAGAATAGGTAACATCTGATCGGTTACCTTAATTGATAGGTCTATGACTATTTTAATCATATGACCACTGGTTGTTGATTCTAGCCCTGCACTCATAAGCTCTATGTCTAAATTTGGTGCAATAATAACAAACTCCATGGAATGGATTAGATCTAACATTGTAGATATCAGTTCTACCATAGAAATTTCCTTATCTAGCAGTAGGGCCTCTAGGTCTAACATTAGGACCAATAGTTTTAAACTAACATACATTAGCAATATGACCTTCCTTATGACAATTAAGACATACATGTCTATACCCTATCTTACCAGTGTTATTGTTCACCTTGGGTGTTGAATTGTCTCCTACATTAATGTCCTTACTTCCAGATGATTCACCACCTTCAAAGTTTGAAAAACCTAGACCTTGTCTCTCTCCATTCCTCCTCTGACTTCCAATTTGTTCATCAAGTTTTGTAGAACTCGTATTGAATTTATCCAATAATTTTCATCTTTAAGCTCTTCTTTTAGCTTCTCATTCTCTTTCCTCATTCCCTCATTCTCTCTTACAATATCAACATTTTCTTCATTTGAGTCATGTAAGTGTTCATGCAATACAACAACCTCTTGCTCTGATCTAAATAGTTGCTCCAAATTTTATGTTAGGGTTTCATCTTTAGCCTTTAGGGAATCTTCAATAGTTTTCTTGGCATCCTCAACAACTCTTCTTCCTTCAAGTTCTTCACACATTCTAACAGACTGAATTTCAAGTTCTCTTTTCAAATTTGCCACTTCTTGTTTAAGTCCAATTTTTTTTATCCATCAAATGAGTAATTGCCTCCTCAGATTCTTCAAACATACTACTTTCAGATAGTTGTTCAATGTAATCTTGGCTTTCACTCAATTTCTCAGTAAGTTCTCTTCTTTTTTCAAGGGATTTCCTCAGCTTATCCTTCAATTCATTTATTAGTCTATTTGCATCCTCAAGCTGCTTCTCATGCATGTATATCTCTATGTTGGATTTTAGGGATATTTTCCTCAAGAGGTTAAGCTTAATATCAAGAGTACCAAAGCTCTTATACCAATTTTTAGTATTCAGAAGCACTGTGAGGGGGGTGAATAAGTGTAACCAAGTACTTAATAATCTTAACCATCGATCTATCAAAGTTAACCAACAACTTCCAAATAATGAAACACACAACTGATGATATCAAATAGAAGTAAATAAAATCAAGCATCCACATAAGAAACACCCTTAACACACTAATTTTTCATGTGGAAACCCTTGTAAGAATGAGAAAACTATGATGAGGATGACACCCACAAGCCCACTACTGCAGTAAATGAGTTTGCCTAGTTAGGAGCTACAAATACCCTTTCTGAGGGTTCACCCTATTAGGAGTGACTAGTACAATGTTAGGAGTACAATCAGATCATTTATGATCTACCTCACTAAAGGATTTTAAAACTCCAATAAAGAAGTTACCCTGTTAAAGTATTTACAATAAGAACCTATTAGGGTTCAACTGGTTAAGGGATTTTTCCTGCTACAACTGCTAGGGAACAACAAGATGAATGATCTGGAAGTAGCACTACTTGCCTATCAGATCCAATCTATTATGTGATTTTTGATACTACACTAATCTCTACTCCAAACTCTGATCGCTCCACTTGAAAATACATCACAAACCTAAATAAAAATAATTTAGATCATCTTAAATAGTGTTGTCTTTAGGTCACTTAAAACCTAGAAACTTTCCATAATAGTCGACACAAAGTATTGAATAACCATCTTGAGATTAGTGAAAAAATACCTAATATGTCAGCATAGAATTTAATACCCATTTTTATGACCAATAGCTGACCATAGATCCACTGCCTTAACCAATTTAATATGAAACTTTGATCGATGAATCAATAGGTATACTATCTCCTTCACCAAAAACATAATTCACTCAAATCACTGGAATAACTATCATGATGGGAATCATGGATTCCATTGACCATATAAAAACCTACTTTAAGATCACAATACCTAAACTATATTGTAACTTGACTGCTACCGACTTCTCTGAATAAAAAGTGTTCTTATTGTACACTGATCAATGCACTTAACTGTTTCTTCCATTACCGATCATGTAAAGATATTATTGTTCGCTCAAATCATGTTAAATGAAATGTTACCATCAATGAAAACCAATTATGCATCCCTTATGACTGCTCCCCATAAGAAATAAAAAACTACCATAATGCCAAAAAATATGAGGATCACAAGGTATTTCCTAGTTTAGAATGAATTCCAATGAGAATATTAAATATCGGGATTTGATCACAAATGGTAAGAACCGACACTCACACATATTTGATTTTGGGAACCTTTTAAGAGGAAAAAATATATATGGTTGTATACTATAATGTCCCGTGACATAATATCATTTTACATAATTAGCATATGACGATAATTTTGATGTGATGGGACCAAAATAAACATCCCAAAAGGAGTGTGAAATTGTAAGGGTATACAACTTATGACACTATATGGCTAGCAGGGGCATGAAATTACACTCACGCTCATGTTAAAGTAGAGAGAGTGGTTGGTAGGAATGCAAAAAGAAGATAATATATTACTAAGTTGACAAAACAATCCCCCAAGCTTAGGATCTTAACTCACACAATAACATCCAAGGTAGGACAAACAAGACAATTGACAATACAAAGTAAAAGGAAAATAAAAATAGACACAAACACAAGGGGTTAATACTAAAAACAAAGGCACCAAGTCATATTGTTGAAGAGACCTTAATAATAATAAAAATTAACCACTAATATCATTCTCAAAATTCTAGTTTAAGAACACAAGAAAATTTCTAAAAAGAGCACTTGAGTGTACATAAATTT
The DNA here is from genome assembly GCA_018584345.1 of Thuja plicata. Lineage (NCBI taxonomy): Eukaryota > Viridiplantae > Streptophyta > Pinopsida > Cupressales > Cupressaceae > Thuja > Thuja plicata. Next base: position 2,187,200 of record MU225466.1, on the reverse strand, counting down.
ATGAGACAATAAATCATGGTCCAACAACTAGCAAGTTGTGTTATGCTAGGGGTCCATTGGAAAAAACATGAATTACATTGGTCAAAAAGTTATGTTTTATTGGGTGATTCATGTGTTTGTCATAGATTCTATTGGATAGGAAATTGAATTATGGTAAGTGTTATATAACCAAGGGTATATCCTTAACAAGAATGCATGTGTTCCAAGCTAGGAAGAATATCCTTATAAAGAATACAAAAATTCAAACAAGGAAGAGGTGGTTGTAAATATATCTATTAATAAGTGTAAAGGGATCCTTTTCAAGGATACACGCTATCAAAGGGGGAGGAAGAGATTTTTACCTAAAGATATATTCATCCATAAAGATGTGACAACTTTAATAAAGATGACATCTTCAATAATTAGAAATGGGAGGAGATACACAATATGCACCTTCATTATTAATAGAAGAGAAAATTTCACACTCTCAATCACAAGGAAGTATCATTTATAAAATATATACACTTTTGAAAAAGGAAGAGGTACTAATCAAGGATACAAACCTCAAAATAAAGATAACATCCTCATGAAGGACAAAAAATTGAATTTAAGGAAGGATATCTATATAAAAGATACAACCAAACAAAGGGAATGTGGATCTTTATAAAGGATGAATGTTTGAAATTTATTCTTGTCCCAATTATAGAGACAAGAATAATTAATCTTCTATTTCTACAAAAGTATGACTTAACATGAAATTGTACCACCATTAATGACAATGAGCCCCCAAATTGCAAGCTACTATTTTCACAAAGTGAGGAACAACATAATGGATCAGATAATGTTATGCAATTACATGATAAGTGTTGGAAATACAATATGGGAAAGCTAGATGCTGAGAGGGGGGGGGGGGGNTGTTATGCAATTACATGATAAGTGTTGGAAATACAATATGGGAAAGCTAGATGCTGAGAGGGGGGGGGGGTGAATTAGATCTTCAAATTTTATCTCTTAAAACAATCTGATCCATAATCATACATAAATGTAATTGATCTATCATCTAGTAGAATTCATGACAGTAAATAAATAACACAAGACACAAAATTTTGGTAACCCAGAAACCCAATAAGGTAAAACTGGGGTGGGGATGACACCCACAAAATATTCACTACTACAACAATAAAGTGTGCCTGTTAGGGCTACAAAATTTGAGCACAATATGTAATCTACCTGGTTAAAGGTATGCCCGGTTAAGAGCTTCAGATCATTACAATCTACCTTGTAAAAGGATTTAAACTTACAACAAAGTAAGCACTCGGCTAAGAGATTTAGAAAGGTCTGTTAGAACCACTCTGTTAAGAGATTTCACCTGATACACTTGTTAGAATGTTTCAAGATCTGATCCTTCGATATGCACTCTGATGCTGATAACAGATCTCCTCTTTTCAATACCTTCTTTGATCTAATAATCTAATATATCTTTACTCTACTTCTCACTGCACTTTCACTCTGCTAGATCTATGCTTCCTCTATCAAAACAACTCTTCACACATCTCTTATGTATGTATACGCCTTCTCTTTGTATGTTCTCAGTACTCTCAATTAGGTTAAGAAGAAATATTCATATACTTTACAGATCTGGCAATTAGATCTAGATCAACGATCAGGATCAAATTCTTATGCCTCTTAGGCAATCTAATTTTCTGATTGGCTCCATGCCACATAGTGGGATCAAATAATTAAATGTGTAATTATCCTGTTGAAAAAATTAAATGCTTAGATAAGTTGGCCCAAAATAGTTTACCTCAAATTTGGTGTCAATCCTAACATACATAACAAAACTATCTTGCTCGGCACTGAAAGACTCTGTCACTCTGCATGAACTGAACTTGGTAATCGTCTAACTTAGCAACTATTATCCACTTGGCAATGAATGTGCCAGATAGATCGGCCTATACTGGATAGCTTGGCCACAGTGATGACTGGCTAAAACTGCCTAGATAAATGACTAAGTGTGGGACACTAATGATAAAAAAAACTTAGAGATCAACAATGTCCCCCTTTGATATTAGTGGCAACACCACTTATCATTTACATTCAAAAAAATTTCCTAAGTACACAATGTACTCCCCCTTAGATTATACTTCATACTTCATACATAATATCCATGCCTTTAATAAAGATATTTATACCTGCTTTTGCACATCTTTTTATGTTTCCTATCCTTTTCCTATTTCCAGTCCTGTTTCCCCCTTGTTTTTGTCACTAATAGCTATGGGGGTTAAGTTGTATTTGTCCAAAAATGGTTTATGAAGTTGTAAAATTAATGCAAAAGATGTATCCCAACTATCCTTAATAAACTTGGTAACCTCCAACTTAACTTCTAGCTCGTCAGCTAGACTTACCAAACTATCTACAATAGAGAGATGAGAATCTCTCTTGACCAATTCTCATGTAGCTATGAGTTCCTTCTAAATAACCTCCAGATGAGGCATCAAATTAGCCTGGATTGTTATTAGTTTGGCCCTGATTTTGCTATCTTCAACCATAAGCTCAGCTAATCTCCTCTATGCATGAGTCAATCTATCAAAATGGATGGAGCTATAACTAGCATCCATGCTCAATGAACTTGTTGTTGACTTCATATCTAAATGCAAATTCTCAATAAGCTGTTGATTCTCCTTTGTAAATAATGTATCATCATATAATCTTTTGTATAATGAAAAACCATTATTTGCATCTTCCTCAAGAATCTCAATAAGAGAAGAAAGTTTAACCTGTTTGGTGGCAATCTCTCAAGATATCTTCTCCAAGACTTTGTTCTCAAATATTCTTTCAGACCATTACATCAATTTTTCATTAGCTTCAATATTTTCATTAGTCACTTTTTGCACAATGTGAACTAACTATTCTAGTATTGGTGCTTGCTGATTTTCATCTTCCATATCAAAAGATTTAACAAAAATATCCTTTATGCCATGCAGAACTTGCTTATTCTTATGTTCCCTCTTCATTTCCTCTTGTCTCTTCTTCCTCTTCAATAGGTCTTGAAGAGTTTGAATCTGCTCATATGTCAAACTCTCAAGATCCCATTTAGGAACCAAAATGACTTCATCTAATGTGACATTTAAGCTTGGTGACTTTTTCTTGTTTAGCTTCCTCTTCTTGAGCTCTGGTGAGATGATACTCGGCTCAAGTTCCGTGATCTCTTTTCCTTTGTCAGTATTAATTTCAATTGCTACCTTCATCTGAGTCAATATTTCTTGCTGGTCAGGTATGCTTTCTTTTTTGGGTCTAGTGGGAGTAGATGTTGCAGAGTGTGGTAGGTGCACCAACACTTGTATAGCCTCTTGTTCTATAGGCTTATTTTAAATTTCTTCCATCTTATCACCATTCTCTAAGACTGTTTGCACAACCTCTAAAATAGGTGGATTAGTATTGATTACCTCTTTTTCTCCTTTTATCTCTGTCTCGGCCTCAGTTGTACGATGGGCGATTGCACACCTATGTCCGCCAGCTCATTCTGATCCTCGACATCCAAATTGTTGTTCTCTCCAAGTGTAGTGTCAATGGGACTATCCATTGTCAAATCTATAGTTTTCCCATCTCCTATTTTCTCCTGTGGTTCAACCTCAGTCATTGCTTGGTCAGTAGCAGTTTCTTTTTCCATTTCTTTAATTGACTCTGAGGTGCCTTCACCTTTCTCAGCGACCTTCTTAGTGATTAATCCAAAGGTTTCCTTCCATATTATGGTGCTCTGTTGAACTAGTCCTTCAACATCATTCTTTAGTATTGCATAGGCTCTTTGTTTAGGAATAAACATCCTTTGATATTCTTAAAAGAATTTTTCTATTTGTTTCTTGGTTAGATCAGGGATAACCTTAGCTAATGTTCCTTCTCTTATCTATCTTTTGATCATTAAAGCATACTGCTACTTTCATGATAAAATATCATAAAGGTCTGTAGGAATAAGATTTCCTATTTCTACAGGTGTCATCTTGTATGTGCACATCATATCTAGCAATGCTTCCTGAATCTTGTGTTTGTTTGCTATGCTTTGCTTCTCATACTTGATAAATTTAAATCTTGCTAAACCAGCTGTACTCCTAATATTCTTGCATACCTCATCAATATTGGTCACTGGTTTAAGTGATGCTGTAGGTATGTTTCTAGGTTTATCAGTATCTATCTTCTCCTCATCTTCTTCTTCTTCCAAGATTAGTTTTCTCCTCAGTCTTTTCTCAAGTATGCTCGGCAGTGCTTTAGTTTGAACTTGTTTTCTTTTTCCTGAACTACTCTCACCAGAATTGTTCTTTGTATACACCTTTGTTGACTCGGCTTGTGCAGAAATAGTTGATGCCCTTGTCTTAGACTAGTTAGCAATAGGAGGGGTAGCCTTAGGTTTTGCTTGACTTGGTTTAGTTTCCTTGGAAACTACTGGTTGCTTCCCTTTTCCTTTCACATTTATATCCTTTTCAGGTTCACTCTCTTCTTCTTCACTAGACATATCTGTGTGCTAAAATGTTGTCACACTTCTATGAATCATTCCATTCAAGGTTGCTCAAGAATGAGGCCTCAAATATCGATCCATAGCTCTCTAGTCATGGATGTGTAAAAATGTAAAATGAAGGCCCTCA
>MU225466.1:2152674-2168408 GCA_018584345.1 Thuja plicata | reverse complement strand
GAGCTTTACTGAATGCTCGGTATAGGCTGTGGGCTGAGTGATGAGCTCGGTAAGCATTCAAAACCGAATAAGTGTTTTCACTAAGTGCATTCACTGATGCCAAATGTATCATTATTCCAACATTAAGTTAATCTTGGTTTGCCTTGGTTGACTGCCATGTGTCTCATTGTTTCTCCTATCCATAAGTGTATCGAGTTCATTCATGATGAAGAAGTGAAAATGATTAATCATAGTTTATATCAACCTTCTAGGCCTAGGGATTGTGCTACCCTTGACTTCTTTTGGCCTTCATTACCTAATTCATGTTCTTCTTGACTTGATAACCTTTTTTTCTCATATCAAGCCTATAAACATCACAAGATTCTTGAGTTAAGCATGCCTCGGAAAGATCTTAACTGTGGTTTTTTTCCTACGCCTTCCATACCTCCTTTATCCATTGCTTCTATCTCTATTAATCAAGCTTCTAGTGTTTCTTTTTAGAATCCTACTAAGCCTCCTATAGAACCTGTGAAGAAACCAGTTGTTGTTCCTCCTAGTTCTCAACATATTTCAAACAAGACAAAACATAAAAAATCTGCTAATGAACGTCGTAAGAAGCGTCGGGCTAAAGCTAGGGCCCATGCCTCTGTTCTTCAAAATTATTTACCTTCTTTTGACCAACTTATGCCTGATGTGTTGGAATAATTTAATGTTAATAATGATGTTAAGATGAATGATTATGATGATTCTATTCGCATGTTAGATTCTATTTCAATTAATCTTGATGAAGAAGATACTCTTGATGATCCTATTGATGCTAATGATGACTATGAGAATATTGATCTTGATACTGATTTACCTCATATGCTTTCCACACAATTTATAATTACACCTAGTATCGAACATTGCAATTCTCAAGAGGATCCTTGTTTGGAACTGGTTATTATTCCTACTGTGTTGGATATAGTCCCTCTTGCAAGTTTCCCACCTTCCCTAAATGATATAAACCGAGATGGGGAGAGTAGGCGATGCGCTTTATTGTCTTGTCCTTCATGGTAGCATTTTATATGTTTGCCTATTGTATTGTGCTTCTCTCATACTGTGTTTCCTAAATGTTTGTTAGATTCTTTTATACGACCCTTGTTACTTTGTTGGTGCAAGGTGATAAAGGAATCAAACCTATCGTATTATTCCTCTATATGTATCTCTATTCTTCTATATGTTGTTTTCATGTTATGTTGTACCTGTACTATTATTCATAAATTTTTTCCTTGTGTAGTCCGCTTGGATTTGCGACATGGTAGCACTGATTCTTTTTGGTCTCCATGTTGTGGTTTGAAAAGACTCTTCTTCGTAACTCTTGCATTTTCTTTCCTCCATTGTGATTTTAGTTCTACTTTATTTGGGGAATGATGTCAATTCATTTGCAATAATATCTATATATATATATATATATATATATATATATATATATATCTTATGATCATACTGACCCCACAGTAGGTAGATCCCTTTTGTGATCTCTATATGTTTATGTGGTATTTTCCTTGATTTGTCTTCGCTTAGGGGCATCTCGTAGTGGAAATATAATTAGTGGAGTTTTTTATGTTTCCATTAAATTCATTGCTCCTATTAAAGTGTTAGAAATGACTTTAACGTGGGGGCATATGCTCTACTCACTTTTTGCACACACACACTTTCAAAATATTTTCAAAACTTAAAACTTTTTTCTCCCTTTATGGATTACAGACTAATCCTTAAAGCATAGATTTTTACATTATAGGATCTCTTGATCCCTTAAGGATGGAAGGTGTCCTTAAGAATGGATCTCTCTAGTTTTGAATTTTCTATTTTGGAATAGAATATTCCTAAGGGTAAACTCTTGATGGGTTGACTAGTGAGTATCCACATTCACTAGGCAGTTCAACTCCATCTTTCCAGTTGTACTTTTTCCTTGTGTGATTCACAATGGGACATAGGTTCTCATTGGGCGAGGTAATCACACCCTCTCTCTCTTTTTCTTTGACTGGTGATGTCTCTCTTATTGTAATCTTGGGGTTGAAAAATACTTGAGTCCCTGGGGGCTTGAGGATTCCTTTGTCCCTTTTGATTTTAATAAGATTATCTTTTCTTTATGATCTCCTTTACCAAGAGTTTGCATCGAGTCCATACTCTTGCTAAAGTGGGGGCTAAATGTATCATCAAAAAATGGAAGCACTTACATTTTGGACTGGTTTAGCCCTCCAAGTAAGTGGTTTGGGGTCATGTCAAATTCCTTGAATGGGTCTTTGACTTGGATCTGGCTTTTCCCCTATTCTGCCCTATTTCCACTTCTCTCTAGCTTGTTTTTGGCATCCTACTTTGCAAATTTGAGGTTCTTTACCTCAGGGCCAAAGTTGACCTTCTGGTTAAAGTTTTACCTCGACCCTGCCCCAGGTCAAGGTCGACCTCAACCCTGACCTAGGTTAGAGTCTGAATTTCAAGTTTCTGTGGTTTTCGGACGTCAGGCTTCGAAAAGATTTAATTCCCGCTTCTGGGTCGGTTGTTTCGGTCTCTGAAGTAACAAATCTTAAAATTATATTTAATATAGGTCCACTTCTAGGGGTGTAGGTCTATTTGGAATTTAATTCTCCTATGTAGGCCTCTCTAGAAGATTGTGCCCTAGATTTGTATATAAGAAAGCTTTTGTCTTGTCATTTTCACTAATCACAAGCTAAGATTTGAAAAGACAAGGTTTGGAGAGCAAAAAGACTTGAAACACCTAAGGCACATAATCTATTAAAGCAATCATCTACTTTCAAGCACATTAAAGCATCCAATTCATCAAGGAGATCCATTGGTAGCCATTGAAGGATTCAAGCTCTATGGAGCTCTCTTGTTTAAGATTTCTCCATCCACATCCATGCAAGCTTCTTTTTATTCCAAGATCCATTCAATATTGGTGTTGAAGATCTAAAAGAAATTGATTTGAGACATCCTACATCCTACATTATATCTTCTACACCCATTTGGCACATCCATACTTGTGGATCCAAGGATTTGAATCCTCCACAAGGGTTTCTATACAAGCAAGGTGAATTTGTTTATTTACTTTTTTTATCTCTGCAATTTCAATTATATTTTAAGGTTAATTCCAAAACCAGGGTTTTACCAAGGCAAGCCCCTCCCCCTAACAAACAAAACCATTTTTCTTGCAGTTATAGGTACAAGACAACAAATTACAGAGCAGATTTGAATACCCTTTTCGGCCAACTTTCGAGATCTGTGAACGGAATTTCCGTCAGAGCAGTGCAAGTCAAGTTCGACATTTTGGGGTACAATTGCACCCCCACATTTGGGTCAAGGTTGACCTGATACAAACACCAAAAAATAACAATTTCTAGATATATTATATTTTGAGGTTAGTGCTTGTCTTCAATTCATTTCAATTAAGGTTTTAATCAATTCAAAACCATTACATACTCTTCATCCATAATTTAGGAATGTAAGGCTTTCTTCTTTCTTCTTATTTATAATCGATTGATTCATTTGTGCATTAACCATTTTCTTATGGTTGATCAAAGTGGATCTTTCCTTTATGAAATTTGGGGCTAGGAGGAAAATCTTATCTTCTCCCAAAATCTTTAAATACAACACAAAACACCATTTCTTCATATGCATACCTATACATCCTATAAATCCATTTTTATATTATACACTTTCTTCTAGGCACTGTATGCTCCTTGATAAGCATTGTAAGCTCTGATACCAATTGTTATAATAACTGAGAGAGGGGGAGTGAATAATTCAGACTCAGTGCCCTCACAAAATTATCCTACAATCCAAAATTCCTCTAGATGTATAACAAAACAAATTCAATCATATAAAACTCAGCTCAGTGAAAATGTATTATGTAAACTTAAATTTCATCAATAGTATTTACCAAATGTCAGTAAATTAATACTGTGATTACCAATCTAGGTCAATAAAATAAAGTTTAAAGTAAAATAACAATCCACAAAATTCATACACATTGACACAGATTTTTAACATGGAAACCCTATTAAGGGAAAAAACCACCTGGGACCGGTAACCCAAAATATTTTCACTCTTCTAAAGTGAGCTCAGTGAAGAGCCAACCCTGTTAAAAGTTACAATGCACACTATTAAATGTGACCTTGTTAGAGGATTTAAAACTAACAGTCCTCTCTTGACCAGGAATTCACTATGGGGTCAACAAGAAAACAATCAACATTCTCTAAATGTTATAATAAGGATTCACTATCCCACTCGGTTAAGAGATTTATCGGTAACAATGGTTAAATTGATACACTAATGATCTTATTCAAATACAACTCTGATTTTTAGATATTCAGATCTATTCTAAGTACATATTACCTCTGATCAATTTGTTCACTTTAGTTCATATCATACTTGTTCTGCTCGGTAATCCTCTTTCCTCTATTTTTCTCAGCGATGTCTGCAGAAATGCTCGGTTCTGTCTTTAACCAATTTGACCATTCATGCATCAAATTTGCATGTATGCTTTAGCATATGTGTACACGATTCACAAATGAATCTCTTGTCTCCTATATAAACATCATGTATCATTTAATTTTCATCCTTCAAATCTTGCCTCTTAATCTTCATCGTTCATTTTCCCGCTTGATCCTTCCTCAACAGTTGTGTTAAAAACATGTTTCAATCTCTGTCATCCGATGTTCCTTGAATTTTCATAACCGTTTGATCAAATAACAAACTTTAACTTTTACCTCAAAATTATCAATTGCCAGATCAGCATCCAAGTTAGCCTTAATTAGAATTAATTTCTTGGTCTTAGTATTAACCGGGTTGTGTCAGAAATCCCTTACTCGGTTATCACTGTTGCTCAGCATACACTGCATTTTACACAGTTATTACTGTCACTCAGTGTATACAAAACTCTTCATTTTACCAACCACATAAACATTGTTTGTTCTAGATCTTCAATACATAAAAAAAATGTTTTCCACTGTAATAACACTCAAATAAGTTGACATCAATGACAATACATTAATTGATAATGTTTATCATCACTTCTGCAACTCGATTAAGTATCAACAAATGAATTCAAACATATAATTACTTGTAGTTCATCAATTGGTTCCATCATGCAGTTTTTGAGCGGCAGAGGCAATAGTTTCCCCATTCTAATCTCTTGCAATGACCCCAGTACCTGAAGGGCCTAGATTTCCCTTAAATTCCCCATTGAAGTTAATTGTAATCCAATCTCTCTTAGGCTTAACCCATTCTGCCTCCTTCTCCCCATTAATTTCTTTCTTAAGCCCCCCTAAATTACTAGATTGGATCTTCAGACAGGGCCATTTAGCATGTAGCCTCCTTTCATTGGCTGAGTAGGCCAATGCACATTTCTGATTCAACAATACAGCATTCATAACTTCCTCGATTAAATCTTTGATTCTACTCTTAACTCTCTCCAAAGATTCCTCTTTCCCCTAAAAAATCCTCCTATTCCTCTCCTTCCATAGTTCCCATATTATGATAGATGGACGTATGTTCCATAAAGGAGACATAACCAATAATTTAGTTGGTGTGGGCCAACACTCAAACATCCCTACTAAATAATTAGGCATAGGGCCAATCCACTGCATTTTGGACTTGATCACCTACTAGCATTCATTTGCAAAAGGGCATTGTATTAAAATATGGTCAACATCTTCATTGGCTGAATTGCATAACACACACTTAGTTGGCTCATAGTAGCTAAACCTTTTCCTCCTTTCAATAGTTAGTATTCTTCCTTGCACTGCTAACCATGAAAATGCCCCATCCCTAGGGAGGAAATGTTTGTCCCAACATAATTGGGAGACACCTAAATTCCCCTCCCAATTCTAAAGACTTGTAGCCCAATTTTACTAAATAATCACCATTAGATGCATCACACCAAATTAACCTATCTGCTATCTCAGTTTTTCTTAAATTTCTAGATTTGATTATTATTGGAGTTGATGAAAAACTATCAACTCTACAACTCCCAAGAATCACCTGCATGCAAACACCTATCACAGAAAGAGAGAAGCAAAAGATACGGAGGCCAGAAACAACAAATCTGTGAAAGAGGAAACATCCTCAATTGATTCAATAATAATGGAATAGAATTACAAAAGAATTGATAATTACAAAGTGATAAATCCTAATAAAGGAGATCAAAACCCTAAGAAGGGTGGAAAAACCTAGGTTGCATGAATAATTAATAAAGAATTAATTATTGCATGCCTAAAGTTTAGCTTAAGTGAACTAGAGATAAAAAGGTGACTAAATAATTAAATAAATAATGATTTAATTAATACATGAATAAGGTGTCTTAATAATTAAATCAATAATGATTTAATTAATAATTGAAAATACCTTTTTACTCTAACACCCCCTTAAGATAAACTTAGGGAGAAGCTATAAACCTAGAAACAACTACTGAAAGTGGGAAATGGGTCCTAGCAACAAGGCCTGATCAAGTACCCAAGTACAAAAATCTCTGTAAAGAGGAGAAAAGGAGAAAACCAGTGGGAAAAACCCCTCTCTGAAAAGAGATGAAGACTAGTGAAGGAATAAATAAGCCTCCAACTAGAGAATGTCCCAGAAAAATAGGAACAAAGGAAGAACATGTAGAACACCTCTTTAGCATGAAGCTGCAAACACTGTCAAAGAATAACTATTGGAACCTCCACTATAAAAGAACATGATCAGGTAGAGAAGACTGTAAACAAAGCCTAAATAGATGATCAATCAAAGGTGAAAGGATGTCTCCAAACATGAATGAAAGAGTGTCCATATGGTAAATGATCCATCTCACTGAAATGCATAGGTACCCAACCACTACATCTACCTAGTACGTAGAAACAATTATTGAATACATAGATCACTCCATCGAACCAAGAAAGCATTAGAACCAACAGGAGATACCCCCATAATGCTGAGAAGGGAGAGGCATGACAGGTACACTAAATCAAACTACCATGAGTAACTGCTTGATGAAGAACGTACAAACACATATAAAGGATGGTGTCATGGAAAGATCACTCTCTTGACACACATCATGAGGCTAATGTCATGGAAGGAACAATCACATGACAAAGGTAGATGGTAAACAAAGCAAACATCAAACCCCCTATGGCACTTTATAATATAGTGCGAGTACAATCAAGCACAAAATGTGTAGGATCCCAAGCATGCATCAGATGACACTTTATTTCAGTGCATTTGTAAAAAAATAAATGGAACATAAATAGATGTCTACAATATCTAGGAATGAAAAAAGTTGTAGAAACATGGATAATAGCTAAAAGGAGCAATCACATGCACAGAAAATGATCCCAAGACCTGAAACATCCAAGATATCCACCAGATTGCAAAAATGCAAAAATATGAATAAAAAATACCTGGAGCAGAATCTAGGTGTGAGACCCATGAAATAAGAAGTGAACATTGGCAACTCGGGCGGTGGCGGGGAAGCCATTCCCCCACCACCACCGCCGACCCTTAAGGGAAGGCAGTGGGGAAGGGCCACAACCATGGCTGCGAGTCGTGGTCTATGGAGGGCAGTGGAGGTCGCGGCCACCCCGACGGTCGAGTCACTCCTCCTCAACCCCTCTGCATGTTATGATAAACATGAGCCTCCGAAATAAGATAAAATTGCAGCAACGTTTAAAAAACATAGGGTTTCAACAACCATTTTTATATATATTGTATATAAGTATACAAAACAATGTATGTATATTTATATACAAGGATATATAAATCTTGTTGCTGCAACTCCCATGGCTCCAAAATCTGTAAACAAATCCTTCATGAAGAACACAAACAAAAAAAATTATCATTCATTCTTCCATGGCTTCTATTGCCTTCATACCTGCAACTAAAAAGCTATAATGAAGAAAAAAAAAATAATAAAACTAGGATTTTGAAAATTGAAGAAAATGGAAAGAGAAAGTGAAATGAGGGAGAAATTCTCATTTTAGGGCGTTTCTATTTGAGCCCTAACCCTAATTTTGAATTAGGGTTATGGATTTTCAAATGGAGAGTTGACCTTTTTCTTTTTTTTAAAATAAAGTTTATTGAAAGTGCTTTTTGTGTTTTTTTTTTAAGAATTTGCTTTTGGAGAGAATGATTTTTATCCCCATTAATATTGGAACTTTTTCCTAAATTAAACTTAAGTTAATCTAATGAAGTTTAATGTAAATGGACTTGTAATATAATTTAAACTGTATTAAAATGTTATCTAATTAGTAATTTCAATGAAATATATTAATTTGATTTAGTTTAAATAAATTAATGTATTTAATGTTATTCTTTTAATATGTAGAATATTACGATTCTATTTAGGATAAAATTTATAATCAAGGAATATTTTAAAGATATTTAAAAATCAAATTTTAACCTAGTGTTATTGTACTTGTTGTAGGCTAGTGTTATAGTTTTTAACATAATTTTGTAATATTTTTAACATAGATACTATATTTTATATTTTATATTTTATAATGTAAACATTTATTTTCATTAAAAAATTCAATTATATATATATAACATTAAAAATTTATATGTAAACATTAATTTTCATTAAAAATTTCAATTATTTATAATATATAACTATTATTTATTTAAGAAATTATATATATATATATATATATATATATATAAGTAGTATATCATATATGCTATATTATATAATTATAGTATTTCACTAACTCTATTTATTATTTAAATTCCACCTTATATTTATAATTTGTAATTATATTTTAAATTTTTACAATTATAACTATACAAATGAAATTGTAATATATACAAACATAATTTATTAAATATTGTTGTTCAGATTTTATATAAAGTTTCTTTTTAATTTTTTATCTATAATATTTTTACTTTTATTAAATAAATATAAATTAAAATATACATAATATTTATAATAAAATTAAAATTAAATTTACATATATAATTATAACTAATTACGGCAAGCCATTACGTGGCACTTGTTTGTTAGAGCAATTTAATCATTTGAATTAAAATTAATTACATCATTATTGAAGAAAACTTGTGATTAATGTATTTAAAAGCTTACACTAAAATAGAGTTGATCATTGTTTAGGGTTTACAAATTAGAGTTGTCTTTTATAATTTTCCTAATTTCTGAATGATAGGAAGATTTAAAATTCTTTAAAAGGAATTTTTATTAGTTTTTTTAATTATAGGACTTTATCTTATATTTAATCTTATGGGACATAATGTGAAAATTTATATACTAATTAACTTATTGTATTAAATTTTAATTTTTATTATGTGAGACATTTTAATTTAAATAAGCTAATTTTTATTATCAAGGAACAATTTAAAGAAATTAAATGGAGCTATGATTAAACTTAGTTTATCTCCTTGATTGGAATTATCACCTAAATTAATTTAACTACACTATTGAAAAAGTAACTTTTTAGATTAACTTATTGTAATTTCCTATATAGTAAAAGTTAAATTAAGTATTTAATAAAACATTTGTAAATGTATCTAAATGATTAATAGTGTTATATTAAGATATTACTTGAATTAATTAGCAAACAAAATTAAAATAATAAGTATTGTACTAGTTTAATTAATGAGAGTTTTTTTTTATAAACATTAAGAAATTCTAAAATAGACAGATTTAACATAGAGGTTTAGACCTTATTGCTAGCACGTGGAAATTTATCAAGGGTGCAACATTAATCTAATTAGAATAAATTAATGGTTAACCTTTTTGCCTCCAAACTCTATTAAAGGAATTAAAACTAAAATGAATTTAAATTAGGATTTCAATTACGTTAATGTAGTTTACACGATCTTTTGACATTAAACCTAGTGGAGACTTAAAATGTTGCGATGAATAACCATGCTTAAATAAATTAATGTATTTAATGTTATTGTTTTAATATGTGGAATATTACAATTCAATTTGGGATAAAAATTTATAATCAAGGAACATTTTAAAGATATTTAAAGATCAAATTATTGTTAGAGCAATTTAATCATTTGAATTGAAATTAATTAATTAAATTAAAGTTTTAAAACTTAGAATCTTCTTTAGATTATTAAAGCAATAAAATGAGAGGAAATTTTGGACAAGTTATGATATGTCTCGGTTTGGTAATGTTATTTTTACGTGGTCAATACATGTGGCCAGTGTATTGGTCAGTGTAAACATAATGTTACGATGAAACTAGATTAACTGATAGGTCTTAATCTTGAATTAAATTTTAAACCATCATGATATGAAGTTGAGAACTAGGTTTTAGATAAACTCTAGAAATTGTTCAAAAATTGTATAAGATCTAACTTGACCCTAGTAAACCCATGGGTTGAGGGACGTTGACTCATATCATGATTTCCCCTCAACCCTAACATTGACATTTGACCACTAACCCTTATAGACTAAACCCCTTTATGTCTAACTTGTTTTCTCCTTATGGCACTTAGTAAGTTGAGAGAATAGTCGCTTCATTACTTATAGTAAACCTTTTCCAAAAAAAAAGTTGTTGCATTTTATCATGTAGATTTGGGCATGACATTTTGGTATCAAATATATTTAAATTTATTTCTCTCCACATGTTTGATATTGAGTGAGATCTGTTTAGGTGTTTAATCATACTAAACTATATAACTTAGTTAAACCTCTTTCAACGAATAAGTTAAGGGATGTTGACTTTAGTCATGATTTCCCTTGACCCTAATAGCGATGGTTACACTTAATCTCTCATCATAACCTATTTCTTTAACCAAGATAACTCAGTAGCTTGTTTAGTAAACTTTGCTAGACCGTTCTTCTGCATTCATTACCGATTTAGATGCTTTCAAAAAAAAGTTATTGTGTTCTTGCATGAAAATTTGGGCATGACAGTCAGACCTTGTGAAGGGGAAAATATCCGCACTCCACAACCAATTGCTTTGATCCCATAGTCTTGCTTATAGGAATCTATCCAAACTTTCAGCAATATTCAGAAAACCCTTCCTTCTATTAGTCCAAGTGTAGTCTCCCATTCTAAAGGCTACATTAATCAGTCCATTGTTCAAAACAAAGTCAAATAAATCTCTTTGACTGATTCTAGACTAGCCTTTACCCCCTTTTTTCTCTGTAGGACTTAAAATAGAATTAAAATCCCCACCTAATAAGAATAACTCATCCTTCTTTGATGACAGAAGATTAGAGATCACTCTCCACACCTCCTTTTTGTCTAAGATGTTGTTGGGTCCATATATGTTAATGACATAAAACTTGGAAAGAAGTTGTTTGGAAGAAACTTCCACCCACTGCCAATTATTAGTCTAATTTATGGTTCTGATATCTATAGCACTTCTATACCATAACACACAAAGCCTTCCTAAGGCTCCCCTTGCATCTGAATAGACACCTTCCCATCTGCTAAAATGTCTCTTGAGGAACTCCATATCAGTATCCTTAACCTTTATTTCTTGCAAAAGCATAATTTATGCTCTTGCCTGATCAAGGCCTCTCTTGATCAGGCGGATCTTGTCAGGGGCATTGTAGCCCCAGGCATTCCACGAAAGGAGCCTCATTATTGTTAGAAAAAGACACAACCCTTTTCCAATCTCAACAGTTTAGTTTGGTCTATTGCACACCCTTTCTTTGCTAATTTCACCTTATTTGAATGATCCTCCCTTTTTCTCCCAACTTTGGTTTGCTTAGCCTTGACTATGGTTGTTCTATACCTCTTGGATTCATTATATTGGGAGTTACAAAAACACCCATTCCATCTTCCTCCCATTCCTCACTGTGCAAGCTTTAAATAGACTCAGAATCCAATGGAACCCCACCACTATCCCTTACCTCCTCAAAGGACCCTTTTAGGTTACGTATTGTTGAAATTTTTTCATCACTTGTTTGATTTGCCCCACCACTCCATCTATCAGGCTGAATTAGCTTTGATTCTTGTCTGGAACCCAACTCCTCCTCTTAGCGATTTTCTCCCCTATTCTCATCTTGACGGTGCTTGTCCTCTAGTCTTCATTCCTGTGAGGGGTAAGTGTCAAGAATAGTTTCACTACCTCCTAAATTGTGTGTTGGGCTTCTTTCTTTAATAATGCATTGTTGTAAGCCTTCAGCCCCCAATGTTTGTGTGTTTTACTAGGTTTTATGTATCTTTGCATCTTGTTGAACCTTAGTGCCCACCTCTACATATCTATTTTGGGAGAGACCAAATTGAGTCTCATACACCATTTGAGTGGAAATTTCATCTAGTTGTTCCTCCTTCCATAGATGAAATTCCTACCAAAAACTTCTGTCAATATCCTCCTTTTGCTTCCTTTTATCCTTCTCTTTCCTTGCTACCATTTCCTCTCCCGATTGCTTAAAGGCCTCCATTTTAATCCTTGGGTTAAGAGTGGGATCATTATTTTGTGTCATTCTTAATAGATTGTTTTCCAATATTTTTTCCTTTGTGTCTTTCCCATTAACCCTTTATTCTTCTTGAGTCATCGAGCCTTCACCTTTTAAATCTTTAGATACCAGGGGTTGTCACCATTCCCCACTTTCAGTGTGAATAATGATGAGTGATGGCAGAGCATAGAAGGTTTGGCGCCATACCCATATTTTTGGTGTTATAGCAAATTTCTTCTCATTAATGATTTCCACATTTTTGACAAATTTTCCCAAATTTTCCCCTGTGATTTTAAATGTTTCCTCACCCCAGTATTCACGTGGAAGGTTTTCTAACTTAAACCAAACAAGGGTTTCTTTAACCACCTCCTTTTTTGGATTGAAATTTGTTGACCATCTCTTTAAGAAAATGTGTTTGCCCTCAAACATATAAGGGTCATTCCTTAGTATCCATTCTTTATCCTCTTTAGTAGAGAAGATAATCAGGTAGAAGTCGTTAGACATAGTTTTTAAAGAAATAAAGGAGGTTTTCCATTGTTGCTCACACCATTGTTTAACTTTAGTGTAGGATGGCCATGGTCCAAGCCATTTGAGAAATATAGCCTTTTCCTCCAACAATGTTTTGTTCTTAATCCATTGAGGGTTTTCAGTCTAACAGTGGCATAAGAAGTAGGAATATGGATATTTTCACTGACCTTCATCTGGATGTCTATCATTTGATCATGTGCTTTGTTTGGTTCCTCATTTTCCATAGATTTCCTCTACCAACATTTCTTCTCAATGCTTTGAAACTTGAAACCATTCTCTACAGGTGACAGCCCATTTTTCCCAATATTTCTTCATTTTTTGTTCTCTCATCTCCTTCCATTCCTTCTGATCCCAGACCAACCATTACTCCTTGGCCTATTTTCATTTTTTTGTCTGAGGAAAATTTTGTAGGAATCTTGTCCCCTCTGATTGAAAGGTCATCTTCTATGTGGGAATCTTTCATTATGAAATCTATCATTTGCATTGTGCCCTCCATTTCCCACCCAAGGCGGCCCAGTCGACCGTTGCAGACGCTTCATGTCCCTTGCAACTTTCTCATGTTGATAGACTAGTTACAGTAGGTGCACAAGTTGAAATTCCAAATGATATCAATAAGGATAAAACACAACAGCATGTCAAGATAATTGTTAGGCCATCTATCCCAGATAATGATACAAATTGGCAAGTTTTTGACAGTGATGACCAGATTTTGAATTTTTTGCTTGAAGGGGGTGTTTTTACAGCAGCTAACTAAGACAAACTAAAGAAATAATATGGAGATCAAGTGATACAGTTAAGGTCTAATAAGATTCTCAAAGGATTGGTCACCTTAGAATCCATTTTTAGTGCAGATGATAAGTTAAATAAGAACAAAACTAGCTTGATGATTAAAGAGGAACATTGTGAGGAGCTTGATATTTTCAAGGGTAAACTATTAAAGGTTGGTAAAATTAATTTGAAATAGGAAAAGAAAGCTTATACTGAATTATTTCAAGAGTTCAATGATGTGTTTGCATGGGAATATAGTGATCTAAAAGGATTTGATCCTCAATTGGCCCAACATACCATAGAATTAGAGCTCAATGCAAAGCCAATTAGGAAAAAGCAAAGACCAGTCAACCCCAAACTAGAACCTATGTTGTAGAAAGAGATAAATAAGCTTGTAGCAAGTGGTATTATCTACCCCATCAAATATACCTCTTGGGTTTAAAACCTAGTGCCTATGAGAAAGAAGAACAAAGAATTAAGATTATGTGTTAACTTCAGGGATTTGAATAGGGCTTCATTGAAAGATCACCATCCTTTACCATCAATTGAGAAAATCCTTCAATTTGTTTCAAGTTCTAAACATTTTTCACTCCTTGATGGTTATTCTAGTTATAACCAAATTTTAGTAAAGGAAGAAGATCAATTCAAAATAGCTTTTACCATTCAATGGTGTACCCTAGCTTACAAAAGGATGTCATTTGGCTTATCTAGTGTAGGAGATACTTTCCAAAAGGATATGGATATGGCTTTTTCTAGTTTGATGTACATATTTATGTTTATGTACTTGGATGATATCACTATATATTCTAAAGAATCCAAGGATCACATAGGCCACTTAAGACAAATTTTTGAGAGATGTAGGGAATTTGGCATCTCTCTTAATCCCAAGAAATCAGTGTTTGCAGTTCATGAAGGTAGATTACTTGGATATATTGTGTCTAAACATGGTACAATAGTATATCCTAAAAGGGTTCAAGATATTCTAGAGCTACAATTACCTAGTCACAAGAAAGGACTGCAAAGTTTTATAGGAAGGATCAACTTTGTTAGAAGGTTTATGCCTGACATTGAAAATTTATTAAAGCATTTGACATATATGTTAAAGAAGAATGCATCTTTCAGTTGGACCAGAGAAGGAAAGAATAGTTTTCGAGCCATCAAATAAGGCTTTTCATCAGCCCCAACACTAATGAACCCCAACATTCAAAAAGATTTTATATTGTATGCATATGGCAGCCTTGAGATAATCTCTGCAATTCTAGTGCAACAAAATGATGAGGGCTTTGAGAAACCCATTGATTTCTTTAGAAAAGGTCTAGAAGAATATGAACAGAGGTACATTTTTTTAGAGAAACATGTTTTAGCAGTGATCAAAATTCTTAAGAAGTTCAAACATCTAATCTCTAACAACAAGGTTCATTTGATGGTTGCTCATCCTAGTTTCAAGGAGTTTTTTCTGACCAAGGACTTAAACAAGAAGAGAGGTGGTTAGATTACCAAGGTAATAGAGTTTGATGTAGATATACAAGTCAAAAAGCTGGTCAGAGGGAAAGGTTTGTGTGAAGAGATGGTTGAACCTATCCAAGAAGATGAAAACCTAAAGGTGACAGTACTAGTCCAAACTGATGAAGCTAAAAATAAAGGATCAACAAGATGTGATGCAGGAGCATCTTGCATCACAAAATAAAAAGGGGGCATGATAACAAAGAAAAAAAAAAGAAAAAAAAAAAAGGAAAAAAAAAGAGAGGAGAAAAAAAAGAAAAAAAAAAAGTTATTTTATTTTCCAAGGTGCATAGGTGGAATAAAAGAAAATAAATAAATAAAAAGAAATTATTTCATTTATCGAGGTGTTTAGGTGGCATTTTAGAAATTTATAGAAAGTTCTTGCATTTAATATTTGTAGCTAGGTAGTTACACCTTTCTATTTTCTTATATGGACCACAAATGCAATGTAATTTTGTAATTGGCCCACATGGTGGTGCTTAATATTAATTGGGTGGGTATTTAATATTTGTATCAAGGTAGTTGCATTTACCTTTTATCCCACATTGGTTGTGTTGTAATC
>MU225466.1:2114899-2135830 GCA_018584345.1 Thuja plicata | reverse complement strand
TCAAACCTGTAATGCACCAACAAAAAAAATAGAACTTAAAAGATGATATTTATATATTGATAAACATATATATATATATATATATATATATCAGAAAACAGATTTGTATCTAAGTGTAAAATGTTCAATATTCTTATTTTGCATAGTTGACTACATTAGAACTAATTACCAGATTTAATATTTAAGTAAAAAGAAAAACAACCATTTGAAGAAATGTAAATTCATGTACATGCATAAACACATTTTATTGAACATTATATTCTATGTAAAGAGATGCACAAAAGAATGTAAAAGTTTATACACAAAGACAAGTATTCAATTTTTCTGATTTTTTTTTAAAATGAATATTACATTTCTTCCCACCTAGTTTTCTCTCTATTCACATTACATTGTTTCTGCAATTTTCATCTTTATAGAAAAAGGAAGATAATACTAAACTAAAAGCTTCCAATACACTTTCATAGAGCTTTCTAAGATATCTTTCTTGAAACATACACAATACTTTTTTTTAAAACATATAATAGCGAATCATGTAAACATATCTTACTCATAATAACAGAACTTTATATATACAAGTGAAAAAAAAATTTAAAATCTGAAAACTTCATAACTAACTAAACTCTCATTGGAACACAAGTTTACATATTTTCAGCCACATGGCTTCGCATGTTTTCTCCCTAAATATCATATTTTCTTTCATTGCCTCATAGGTTTTTACATAAAACAAAAGGTAAAATATGCAGATTTCTTTTCCTCTCAAGCTTCCCTCTCCTTTCTTCAAGAGTACCAATGCATCCAAAATCTACAAAAGAAAGGAATCCAAGAGACCATGGGAAGCTCACCTCCCAACCTAGGCCTCTAAGAGGTCACCCCCCAAGCTTGGGGAACCAAACAAAAGGTAATTAGATTCATCAAGGCCACTATCAAGTCAATTATTTCCAATAATTGATCGAATGACAGTCAATCTCATTGCACCACATTAGGTTGAGTCATCATTCAAACCAATCTAAAATTGATAAATCTGCTCTAGGGATGGATAGTCAACTTCATCATGTCACATCAAGCTGGATATTCAAATCTTTCTATCAGTCTTTGATCAATCAAGCCCGGATCTGACATCTTCAGATCTCTCTATCAGTCTTCACTTAATCAATTCCAGAACTGATATCATCAATCTTCAATCGATCTTTGTTTGATCAAGTTCAGAATTGATTATGATCTGTGAGATAGTTTCATCGCTTCACATCAAGCTATTTCCTGATCTTTCATCAAAAGTTCTTGGAATCAACATGTTGCTCACACATTAATTCATAGAGGGGAAAATCTAATCACCTAAAATTGGTCTAGTAAACCTATAGCCCCTAATTTGATTAATTGGCCTTAAAGAAACCCTAAATCAAAGACATGTATTACTAGACCCTAAATATGGAAGCATTTAATCAAACTTGCCTACATAATTAAATAACTTGTTGAATCAAATTATTAATTGAAGCTTAAATTACCTAAGTGCTTGAAACTATGGAATTGAATTAAAAGTCCTAAACCCCTTTTAATTAAGTGAACCCATTCACACATCTTCACACATGTGTGAGAATTCAAAATTCAAATAAAGAAATTAAATGTGAAAATTACCAAATTTTTCTCATTCTCCCCCTAAACAAGCACAAACTTGACCAATCAAAAATTCCACTTGGATAAAACACACATGGATTGAGAGAAAATTACATCTCTACCACTCTTCTCGGTTGAATCTTAACTGTTCATTTCATCAAATTTCCTATAAAAGGAATATCTCTCTTGGTTCAAAGAGAGAGGCAATTTGAGAGTAAGGTTATAATGCTAGTTTTTTTCTAAGTTGTGAGGATTTTTCTTGCCTCCATCTTCATATTAGCTTAGTTTTCTTGCATTTAGACTTTGGCTTACATTTCTAGTTTAATGGTAACTTCATTCTTAGCTTCATTTAATAGTTGTTAATGGCTTTATTAGTTTCATTTCATGGTTAATATGCTCTTAGTTTGCTTATGAATGCATTTTATTTTCAAGGTTCTTGAGAGAAAAGTATGCAAGTTCATGCATCTTGCTCATTCCATGGAATCTTCCATTTTGGAGTCATCTAGTCACTGATTTCCTTTGCCAATCTGATGAGCATTCTTATGGAATCACACTCACTTCAACTAGGAAGAAATTAACTGCTCTTAAGGGTATTTATGTAATGATTTCGATTATGATTTGATACTAACCCCTTGATTTAATGGTTTATTGAAGTGTTTGGTGTTGCAGTTTGAATGTGACATTTTACCACGCACACAAACATGCTTCCAACCAGTACTCCATTGGTAGATTGTGCAATCATATCCAAATTGGTCTATTGTAAGGCGTAAGCTTCATGGGATCAAAGTTTGGGTACCATTTCTCTATATATAAGGGGCTATTAGATTCATATTCGATAAACCCCCTTGCACAATCTTTTCTCTAATTTCCTTGGAGGTGAAGACAACTATAAAAAGTATGTTGGGAAGGAATTTAATAATGTATTCCATCATCCATGCTTCCTTAACCCATTCTCTAATTGAATTCTCATACCTTTTGGTGCTATGAATCTACATATAACTGTAAGTTCTAATAACATTCCAACATCTTCTTTGTTTTCCTCTGTTATATCTATTGTGTACACATGTTGGTGATCTTTTTCTGAGCATTTTAGTAACCATAAAATAAAATTAAAACCTAAACTACTAAATCCTATAGAAAATCAACTAGGTATTTAGATTAAATAAATCTAAACAAAGAATGATAAATAAAACCCTAGAGATCTATAACTTTCATTAAATACTACGAAATTTTCTTGGCTAAGCTCATGGATTTATAAATTTCATTGCTAAATCTCAAAAATCAATGATTGCTTTGTTCTGTTTGAGTTTTTGTACCCTGATCTTATATGTACGAGTATAGAAGGTTGAATGGTAGAGCAATGCGAAAATTAGAATTAAAAAAGCAATACAAAA
Organism: Thuja plicata; assembly: GCA_018584345.1. Lineage (NCBI taxonomy): Eukaryota > Viridiplantae > Streptophyta > Pinopsida > Cupressales > Cupressaceae > Thuja > Thuja plicata. The sequence goes on along the minus strand of MU225466.1, from coordinate 2,132,825 downwards.
ATTAGAATTGAAGAATAGAACTTTTTAAAGTTGTATAATGGTTTTTCTTTAATTTATTATTATTATTAGTAATCACTTTTTTACTGGAGCTTTGAACCAATGGGGTCACATTTGGGGGACCCCATCCCTATGGTGAAATTATCATTATTGCTAAGGCATTAACGACTACTAAATTTGATGCTTGTGAATATCAAATTACCTTGAGAACATACCACTTGAAATTCCCACATATTCAAAAAAAATTATGTGATGTGTAAATGTTGTACCTGCAAGATGTTGCACACAACCACTCAATACAACTCTACATTAGCATGTTAGCATCAAACTTAATCAAATTGAACCAAGAAACATGCCAAAAATGTCCTATTGCTTCCTAACTAGAAGATTCACAATAATTACATCAAATGCTCTCAGATTAAGCATAAATTCTTAGCAAATAGACAATCTAGGATGGAAGATTCAACGTAAAAATGCCTAAAATGTATGCAAATATGTTCAATTATGCTCCAGTATGATCAAGTGAATGAAATTAACTGGATTATTGCTAGAATAAAATTATCATTAGTTCTATGCTAAAATTCACTACTCACCTATATGAAATGAGCTAGAATGGGTACATTATATAGTTTTTCCTTTGAGGGAAAAGGCTTCAAATTCAAATTCAAATTTGACGGTTGAGATGCATCCACGAGGGATGGCTAAGATGGAAGCTTAGTTGATCCATGTGATTACCTCTTATTGGTTAGAGGGTTGACTTTTGAGGCAATGTTGTAGGAATATTAATGTTTTGAATTAATTAATTCCTTTTAATTAATTTCCTCAACCATTTATTTTTGCTTTTGATTTTATTTAATGACCAATATTAATAAAAGAATTAATGCCTCTTGGTGAGTGATCTTGGATTTTTGATGAACTATATATTTAAACTGATCTAGTTTAATTATATAATTGTAATTAGCTTTGAGTTGACAGTCTTTATTAGGACCTGGGGAACTTGATTTCAGATTAGGGCTTATGAGTTCATAAGACCATTTTCAAGTGATTACAATTTCATAGCCAAACAAAAAACCTCCTTATCTCTACGTTTCATCTCCTTGTCCCTCCATTGCAATTAACTGTATACACCTTCTGAATCCCATCCCCTTATCACTCTAAGGCTCCTTATATCTCATGTGTTGATGACCATGTACTACGTTTCTAGCCATACATGTGTGGGTATGTGGGTCTGCATCTCAAGGTTTGGGCACTTGACCACAGACATTCCAATGCTTACGTAAGGACTGGGCGACAGTGCGACATCCACTCCATGAGTCTTATGTGTATGTATGCACCCAATTAATATCAACAATCGCACGTACCTCACCAAGATTTGACCTGGGCAACACTTTGTATATGTCGGGCTTGGACGGGATGTGTTTCAAACTCGTGACCACCTTTTTAACAAGGCGCGATGACCACCGTCGCACTGCGAGGTCAACCCCATGTTTTTTCTTTACTTAGTATGCATATGTGATTCAAATAATTAATTTTCATACTATAAAATATTTAACTTAATCATAATTAGAATCAAGTTATTATCGACAATATATATAATATTAAAATTATAATAGGATAAATTAATTATTAATATAACTCATTGTGATTAAATAATAAATTAATGTTAATAATATTTATTAAACCCTGGGTTATATATTTTAAAATTAAACAAATTAAAATATAAGCTAATATTATTCATATTAATGTCTTATTATAATTATGTTTACTTAATACTTTATTTGATTCCCCATTATGACTATGACTATACTTTTACCATTTTTTTATTTTATTTTATATTTGATGAAAATGAATGCATTGTATTATTAGCTGATAGCCTATTTATACGGAGAATTCCCATTGGAAAATCATCATGTCTCACCAATTTTTCTATGGTCGTCATAATTTTTCCCGCCATAGGGAAAGTGTGATTATGGTTAAAGGTGTCGGTGAAGACGAAGTTGTCTCTGCTTGAATCAACTTTTATCTCTGAGAAGCACATTTGTGAAATGTAATTGACACTAGCAAGCCGTTGTGCATGTAAGAGAGCATATTGTAAGAATTTTTTATCCTTTTGTACCATTTCCTTAGGTTTTATGCCTACCTTTGGGTATTTTGCAAGTTGTTAAAAGATCATAGGGTTCAACAGTTTTGAAATAGAGGGAGATCCCATCCATTTGTGATCATTTTTTTGTCATGTTTGTGTTTTATTTTTCTTAATTTGAATTTTGTTTTGTGTTGTTTGAATGTATCAAGTGCAAGTGTTTTGTGATTTCTAAGAAAATTTAGGAACAAGGAGAAGAACAAAGCAGGGTGAGAGAGAAGCACAAAAAATCCCCTTGTAAGTAGGGAAACAAACATCATCATCGGAGGCCCAAATCAATATCGGGGAATCATGTGGTATAAAAAAATGATTAATGATTATGGTTTGGAATCATTTGTTAAAGATTGTGAAAATACGGTGCAATTTGACACTGTTGAGAAGAAGGATGGATGTGACTCTAACTCAATCAATTTCTTTGTATCTTTTGTTTTTTATCATTTGTAACTAACTTCTATGTATTATTGCAAACAAGGATGGGTGATAAATTGCAAAATGTGGAAGCACATACAAGGCCAGTATACCATTTGACAGAATGCCTCAAAAATGTGGTTTCATGGAATGCCATGATTGTAGGATGTTCACAAAATGACCTTGTTGAAAAGGCTTCAAAAAATTTCAAGAAAATTCCATAGGCATTTGTAAAACCAAATTTGAAAACCTTTGCTAACATCCTCCACCCTATGCCAAAATGGGAGCTCTAGAATAGGGTATGGACAACCATTAATGTATAATAGGAGGGTTTTCCTTACATATTATGGCTGGAAATGCTTTGGAAGACATGTATACAGAAAGTGGAAACATGGACAAGGCACATCATCTTTTTGTCCTACTATCTTTATGTAAGTAAAAATAATGACAAAGCTTTTATGCAAAATCCAGAAAGTGGAAAAGAAGCACCAAAATGGATTTTTTGAAAAGGCTTTAGAAACTTTCAAGAAAATGCAATTGGAATGTGAAGCCAAATTCTACAACCTATGTCGACATCCTCCCTGCCAGAGCCAAAATGGGAGCTTTGGAACATGGTATGGGTATTCATTAGAGCATAAAGGAGAGATAAATATTGTCAGACATAGTTGCAATTGCCCTAGTAGACATGTGTGAAAAATGTGAAAGCATAGACAAGGCATGTAAATTATTTAAAATAATTCTTCAAGGAAATGTGTTCTCATGGGTCCTACAATGATCATAGGATATACACAAAATGAACTGGATGAAAAGGCTTTAGAAACTTTAAGGAAAATGCAGTTGTTAGGTGTAAAGCCAAATTCCACAACCTTTGATAGCATCCTCCCTACATATGCCAAAATAGGAGATTTAGAACAGGGTATGTGCATCCATAAAAGCATAATAGATAGAGGAATTGTGTCAGATGATGTGGTTACAACTGCCCTTCTAGACATGTATGCAAAATGTGGAAGCATAGACAAGGCACATAAACTATTTGACAAAATGCCTCAAAGAAATGTGGTCTCATGGACTCCAATGATCACTATATATGTACAAAATGGATTTGATGAAAAAGCTTTAGAAATTTTCAATAAAATGCAATTGGTAGGTGTAAAACTAGACTCCTCAACCTCTACTAGCATCCTCCTTGCCTATTCCAAAGTGGGAGCTTTGGAACATGATATGGAAATTCCATCGAAGGATAAAAAATATAGGAATTTTGTCAAATATTATAATTGCAATAACCTTGGTAAACATATATGCAAAATGTGGAAGCATAGACAAAGCATCAAAACTTGTCAACATAATTCCTAAAAGAGATGTTAACTCTTTCAATACAATAAGTACAAGATATGCATAAAATAGAATTTTCAAGGATGATCTCACAATCTTTGAATTAATGTACTCTACAACATATATTGACATTGTAACCTTTGCATGTGTCCTCTATGCATGTTGTTGTGCAAGCTTAGTGTATGAGGGTTGTACATAGTTGTAACAAGAAATACAAACCAAAAAGCTAGCTACAACAACAAATACAATCAAATGTAATGATATTATAAACATATAGGCCTACAAGCAACAATATATCATTCATAATAAAGAGAAATTTAGCCTAAATATTTCTAGCCATGCTCTTACGTCTATTTTAGTCAAAGTAAAGTTGTTGCATGTCTTGAAATTTGAGCTAAATGTATGATATGCATGAAATAATCATTACTTAAGCTAGCTAAAAATTCAACAAGAGTTTTTTTTCTCTATATATCACAATGGATGGATTGGTTGTATGTATTTGTTTATTTTTTTGTTTAGGTGAAAAATTTCATGCTGAAATTAGAAATCCCAAGATTTCTTGGGCATTATTTTAAATTGGGGAGGGATTGGGGTTTGAGGTTGCTTTGGTTTTCAAGATAGAAATTTTTTATGATTGTTTTAGATCAAGTATATTTGTTTCTTGAGGTGTTTTGGCAAGTTGAATCCCAGAGGATACATGACTTATTTTGTGTTTTCATTATGGCAACAAAGTCATATAGAGTTTCTGTCAAGTAAACTTGGAAGACAAAAATGACTAAGTATAGAAAATAGGGCAGACAGAGTTATACAGTGATTAGCACATTAGCATACATGCAAGAAATCAAATCAGGGTATGCGCGTTCACATACATGTTCTATGTTACATGTACATACTAAGTCCAAACACACATGATATGGAATGATAGTACGGATAAGTTACAGCAAGAATAGTACTACTGCAATTTAGAAGACAGAGCATGGAGCTGACTTATGTTTTGGATCAACGTATAATATTTTTTTGTGTAAAGGCCAAGCGCCTATGATAGTATTTTTATAATCATGTCTTTATTATTGTAGTAAACACACTTAAGCCAATTTATTTGGAAGCATTGTGTATTATGTTTTTGGGCTGACTAAGGTCTTGTTTATAGTTGCGTCTATTCAGGCATAAACATATATATATGTAATGAAAATATATATTTGAAGTGTTGAAGAAATAAGCAGAGCAGAGTAGTGTAAAGATGTCAGCATGAGATAGAGCCCCTAAATAAGATAAGAGCATAAGTGCATAACTGGAACTGATCAGACATCTGTGTCATATACAGCAGTTCACTTTTGGATATAGTGCATATCTATTCTCAGGAGGTTGTAGCCTTCTTTCTCATTGAGCAGTGAGCTCTTGGACAGTGATTCCTCACCCCTAATAAGGTTGTTTGTAAAAGACTCCTAACAGGGTCGGGCTTTTAACCAGGTCATTGTACTTGCATTGTAAAGACTGCTCCTAATAGGGCAAAGGAACTTTAACAGGTTCATTATACTAGTGCAATATTTGTGGGTACTAATTCCCAACGAGGTTTTCCTCTGCTCAAGGTTTCCCCGTAATCATATCATGTGTTATATGTTCTTGTGTTAAGCTTCATTGGATGTATATTTGATTTATGTTTAAATTGCTGAAATATAATAAATAGGCAAACATTGATTCACCCCCCCCCCCCCTCTCAGTGTTTCTAACAATTGGTATCAAAGCTCTGGTCCTCTGAGAGAAAAGTTTAACCACTTGAGGATATCATGGATTCAACAGAAGCTAAACATCTAAAAAATAATCTTGAAGCGGCCCTTGAAGATCTAGATAGATCTGAGAAAGAAAATGAGGATCTTAAACTAAAATTTGATGGCTCACAAATGCTTATCAAAAAGTTAAGAAAAGATTTGAAAGATTGCTCTACAAATGATTTGGGTAAAATGGTCAAGAAACTAAATGAAGAAAACTTGTCTCTAAAGGATAAGATAGAAGAATTGAATGATCAGTTAACTAATAGCCTAATATCTATTCAAGAAAAGAACAAAGAAAATAAATAGTTAGATGAAGAACTCATGTAAGCCAATATGAAAATCTTGGAATTGGAAAACATCAAGAATAAGATTGAATCTGAACTATCAGGAGCAAAAGACAAGATTGATAAACTACACACAAGCTCTGATCTAATTCAGTCATAGCTTTATGCACAAAAACTAAAAGGTCACACAACTGGTATGGGATACAGTATAGCTCAAATTGAGATCAATTCATTACAAGAAAGAAAGAAAGCTCAAATAGAATCTATAGAAGTAAAGAAAACTGAGAATCATGAAGAGACTAAAATAGGGCACAAGGTAGTAAACCATACTTTCTATGCCTGTAACAAACATGGTCACTTGGCAAGATATTTTAAAGAGGTAAGACCTTTCAATGGTTATTGTTACTCCTATAACAAGTTTGGCGACAGGGCTATACATTGTAGAACAAATCAAAGAAATTAGTCACAACAGAACCAAAGAAATATGAATCAACAAAATCAGAGAATCAACCTCCAAGAAACTTGCAGAACATTACATGTTAGATATGCAATTACAATGGACACATAGCCAAGCAGTGCAACATGATAAATAATAACATTAGACCGCCTATCATTTGTCACTCATGTGGAAAGGATGGACACATCTCAAGGTTCTATAGATCCAGGACTCAAAGACAAGATAATCCTAAAAAGTCTCTGTTTGAAGAATCGGGAGAAGTTAATTTTGTGGAAGATAAAGCTAATTCAGATAAAGTATGGGTCAAAGTAAAGAAGGATATTGATGAGAACAAGGTAGTAGATGCATCCATAGTGGACACATCCTCTACTTCTGGTTAGTTAACCTTCTTGGTCTTAGGGGGAGCTATTCTAGCTCTAAACCCTTGTGCGGCTGGTATACTCACCTCCTATGCACCTTTGGATTTATGTTTATGATCATAATTTGTAGCAGTATACATGAATGCATTTTTTATATCACATTCTAAACAAAGTTTGGAACTCTCTGTGAAAACTGCATACGGTAGCAAGCATTAAATGCAGTAACCTTTATAAAATCAGTAAATATTTGATCATCTTCACATTTGCATTTGAGATCACTTAATTTGGAGAGCATAGGAGCACTGAGCATCAAAGCACTGAAGGATAATAGATTTGGTGGTTAAGTGAACAGATAAAAGTTAGAACGAACCCTAGTAGTCGCGTTGTTTCAATTTACCGCAAAACCCTACTTAATCAAGCTGCAAGTAAGTATGGAAACCCCAGTTGTATTTGACATTGCAAAAAGGAAGAGATTTATCTTTAAGAAGCATCCATTCAAGTTTGTATTAGATGATGTTGAAGGGGCATTCTCTAGAACTCCGCTAGGAGTCGTACATGTGGAAGATATTCGCACTTACATTTACTGTAAGAAAGAAACCATTGGGGATAACAGTATAGCTACTCTCATGGCATCAATGATGAAACTTGAATATTCATTCAAGGATGAATACGCGCATCTCACTGATAACCCTATCTTTGAGTATTCTAATGCGCATGAATTATACGAGCCAGAATGGGTTAAAATCTTGTTGAGCAGAATACATGATGACCTCTACTGGATTGGTGAAGTTCCCATCCGAATTACCACAAACCTAATCCATGACATGACTGGACTTCCTAAGACTGGACTAGTTCTTCCAACTGGTAAGGATGTTAAGAAATAGGTTGAGAAAGCATGCTTATCTTGGAGTGATAGGCGCGGGATGAAAATTGATCCTATTAAGGAAAATGACATCAAGCTCCTCACTATGATACTTAGTTACAAGTTTTAGTAGGCAAGCAGACTAAATAGTGTGTCCACAGCAATAGTTCTAGCAGTAAGAAGAATGGTGAGAGATAACACTTAGTACAATCTCTATGAACTATTGCATGCATAGCTGATTGAGAAGATCAAGGCTATTAAGCATGACAAGAGAAAGATATTTAGGTTTGGCTCTTTAATCATCTATCTGTACTTCCACATTGTTGGTAAGGTTGTAAATATTTACCTAGATAGAAGCAAACCCACTATGTCTCAGATTTCACTAAAAGCCACATCAGAGAGCAGTGTGAAGGATTTTATGGACATGGACATTAAGACATTTAGGATCAAAATGCAGAAGAGGTTTAGACTATCTGAGAAAATAGTTGAGAAATATAAGGATACCATATGTTTCATGGTAGAGATTGACTGCACTTGCATGGAGGCAGTTGAGCCTAGAACCAAATGGATTCACCCACTTGGTTATGAAGTTGAGGAACATGTGTTGGAAGGATATGAACAAATTCTTTTGTCTGCGCCCAAAGATCCTAATGAGCCCAAGTGGGGCACTTACAGAGAGAAGACAAATGAAGTTGATTATGTCCTATACAATGCTGATAACAAAAGAAAGGCATCTAGAATTTCATCTAGCATCCTAAAAGTTCATGGGGTCACACAAGAAGACCTAGATAAAGAAAGGGAAGCCAAGATTGCAAAAGAGCTTGAGCTAACTTCTGCACAAGTCAAAATAGAGAAATTTGATGACATCCAAAAGAAGAAGAAGACTAAAGAGAGCACTTTTGTGCCCTCTACCACCATTGATCTGGAATCCTCTTCACCTTCTATACCAAGCAAGAATTCTAGAGGAATGAAGCAAGTGCCCACTAGTCACCCATCCTCAAGAACAACTCGGAGTATAGTAAGAAATACTCAAGCTCCTCCTGAGGTAGGATTCAGACCTAGTCTTAATGTCTTAAGGAATGGGATTGTTAATGAAGGAAGACTAGATACAATTACAAAGGTTTATGACAAGTATCAAGAAATAGATAAATATGAGATACATTCTATGCTCATCTCTCACATGATTAAGTTTAAAAAGTCAATTCTAGAACTCAAAATAGTGATACCAGACAAGTTATGGAAAATTCTAGAGATAATGAAAAGGCATGCAATTGAGGAAGATATGAGGATTAATCTTCTCCCTATTTGCGCACATGATGAGAAGGCAATTCTATTAGATTTGGTAAAGACTCATCTCAGAACCAAGACAAGGACTCTTCATATTAAGAACAAAGAGTATGAGTTAGTTGGGAAAGAGACTGAAAAAGCCTTTGCACAAGTGTTTATGGATAGACATATGTATCCTTCAATGGTGCCTACAACAAAGATAACTCCAGTTCCTCCCAAACAAGTAGCAGAACTAGTGATTCAGAATGCACCTAAGACATGTCCACAGGTTTCAGCGCCCTTAGTTTCAATAGCCTCTGATACAGTAAAAGATTTAGGAGACACTATAGTGATTGATTATATCAAAATATCCATGACTACATTTGACAATGATATGGACAAAGTTTAAAAAGCATTTGTAAGCACTAAGGAGACAAAGGAGGTGTGCATTGATGATACATCTTTACAAAAAGATGAAGTTCCCTCTATAGATCCAACAGACTTGAATAAAGAGGAAGATAATCAAAATAATGAAACATCAGTCATGGACATCCCAGTAAAAAGTGAATGCATGGATACTAATCAGAATACTATATTCACACCATCCATTCAACCATCTACTTCATTGTTGTCAAGCTTAACTCCTGACTCAACAAGTCTGGATGCATGGGGAGAAGAAGACTTGTCAAGATCAGCGTCCTAGCCATGGAAAAAGCCAAAGAAAAATAGGTTATGAGAAACCCTCTCTTCTTGGAATCAATGAACATTCTGAATGACCTAGTACCCGCGGACAAGAAAGTAGCTAAAATTCAATCAGTTGATGATGTAGATAGCATCCTAACAAGCTTTAAAGCACATTCTACAAGCTTAGTAGACTCAGCTAATAGAATTGCAGAAGATGAGTATAAAAAGAAAAGATTAAATGAACTGGTAAATTTTTTTACCTTAGATCTAAACTCATTAAATATTGGTCAGTCTATGTTGAAAGAGTTGGCAGCTAAAGACAAAAATGTGATAGCTAACTGCATGGACTGAGTGAAATTCACCTCTGAACATATCAAAAAGATAGAAGAGGTAGATATCTTGGTTGATGGTGTTAGAAAATCAATTGAAACATCCATGCAAGACATGAACATCTGCAACAATATCTATCAAGGTTAGTTGGACAAGATTGAAAAGGCAAAATTTGAGATCAATAAGATAAGAATCAGGCAGACGCAACTAAGAAATGCGCTAGCACCCTCCTTAGCAGTTCTAGATGAGAACATCAAACATATTGATGCCACTATGGTCACATATGATCAAGGTCCCTGCATGGATCTGATAAAAATGGAAAAGCTCACATATTCTCTATGTGCCCATCTCTAGATAATTGATGCAATGAAGGCATTTTGGCAGAAAGAGATCAATTCTCTTCAAATTGTATATCCAGATGTATACATGGAGTAAGTATCTAGAGCCTTGCAAGTTTTTGGACACCTTTATCATTAATTTCAAAGGGGGAGTAATGTATATAAAGAAAAAGTGTATATATGGGTAGTAGTGTGTGTATATGTTAAAAAGATATAATGACATACAGTTCTTTTTGTTTTAAGTCAATCTTGAGATTTTGAGTAACTTGGTCACATTCCTTTGTTGCCATTAATGACAAAGGGGGAGATTGTTGGCAAGTTGACTCCCAGAGGATACATGACTTATTTTGTGTTGTCATTATGGAAACAAAGTCATATAGAGTTTTTGTCAAGTAAACTTGGAAGACAAAAATGACTAAGTATAGAAAACAGGGCAGACAAAGTTATACAGTGATCAGCACATCAGGGCACATGCAAGCAATTGAATCAGGGTATACATGTTCTATGTTACATGTACATACTAAGTCCAGACACGCATGATACGAAATGACAGTATGGATAAGTTACAGCAAGAACAGTACTACTGCAGTTCAAAAGACAGAGCATGGAGCTGACTTATGTTTTGGATCAGCGTATAATATTTTGTTGTGTAAAGGACAAGCACCTATGATAGTATGTTTGTAATCATGTCTTTGTTATTAGAGTAAATACGCTTAAGCCAATTTATTTGGAAGCGTTGTGTATTATTTTTTTGGGCCGACTAAGGTCTTGTTTATAGTCGCATCTATTCAGGCATAAACATATATATATATATATATATATATATATATATATATATATAATGAAAATATATATTTGAAGTGTTGAAGAAATAAGAAAATCATAGAAGTGTAAAGATGTCAGCATGAGATAGAGCCCCTAAAGAAGATAAGAGCATAAGCGCATAACTGGAACTGATCAAACATCTGTGTCATATACATCATTTCACTTTTGGATATAGTGCATATCTATTCTCAGGAGGTTGTAGCCTTCTTTCTCATTGAGAAGTGAGCTCTTAGACAGTGAGTCCTAACCCCTAACAGGGTTGTTTGTAAAATACTCCTAATAGGGTCAGGAATTTAACTAGGTCATTATACTTGCATTGTAAAGACTTCTCCTAACAGGGCAAAGGAACTTTAACAAGTTCATTATACTAGTGCAATATTTGTGGGTACTAATTCCCACCGGGGTTTTCCTCTGATCAAGGTTTCCCCGTAATCATATTATGTGTTATATGTTCTTGTGTTAAGCTTCATTGGATGTATATTTTATTTATGTTTAAATTGCTGAAATATAATAAATAGTCAAACACTGATTCACCCCCCCCCCCCCCCCCCCCCCCCCCCCCCCCGCACTCTCAGTGTTTCTAACAAGGTGTACATTAGAAATGTTAAATGAAACTAGTGTTCACGGGACTTCACATGTATTATGATAGAGAATAATTTATCAATATTAGAAGAATTTTCATCCACTTATAGAAATAGATCCTTATTTTATTTTCTTCCTATAAAACTCTTAGCATCTAACAAAGAAAGGAGATTTCAAATAACAATTGATTTGATCCTTTTCATAGGATAACATAACAATTTCTAATACTCTCAAAATTACAAAGATTTGTTTTTTAGTACATGTTTCATTTATAAATAGAAGTGCTAAACATCTTCATATACATAGTCAATTGTGAAATAGAAACAAAAAATAAAAAATAAAAAAAATTAGCTACAACTATTTACATGTGAACATAACACTTAAAATCTACAAATTCAACTAACTCACCACTTTTATATTCATGAAATTAATTTTCCATAATCATACATATTACAAATTATGTTGCAATAGGAAACATTAGTTGAAAAGTGCCCCAATCGAACATTTTGAGTAGTAATGAAATTTTAGCTTCAAATTTGTATTCTTGCAAAGTTTTCTACCAACAGTCATAGGGAGGATCACATTTTTCACCAACTGTTAGATGGGTTGTAAAGTCATTAATGAGAGAATAGGGAATTGAATATGAATGAATTTGATGTGGTGCACTACACCAAACTTTAACATTGAATTAAGTTATACAAGTTTTATCTAACATGGAACAAAAAATGATCTTCCAACTCGTAGTTGATGACATCTCATTGATTGAATGTTTGAAGATGTTAAGTTGATCACCGAAATGAAGAAAAGATAATGCAAGACATTAAATCAGTTAATGGATTGTATTGTCATTGATGTCAACTTGATATAATCTAATCGGTTATAATCAAAGTGTCAAAGACTTCTGAGAATCAGAGAGAGAAATATTATGATTTCAGTAATACATAAAAGACAAGCATTCACTAAGTGACTTCAAACATTGATGGCTAGTGCATCCCGATGGACAGAGATTACCAAAAGTTAAGTCATAGTGATCCCTAAGCAAAGAAACTAATGAGAATTACCAAAGAGAAGAATCACAAACATTATCAACGACCAGAATTACAGTGTTAATCGACAAGCAAAACTTTGCAGTGAAGCCCGAAGGACAAACAACCCTGACGGACAAACAACCCCGATGGAGAAGCCTAAGGAGAACTAAAGTGTTGACCGAAGCTATCAAAGAGTTAAAACACTGAAGTTAACTGGAGTTCAAAAAAAAAATCTAGCTGGCAGAGCTAAATATAGATTTAGCTAGTATATATCATTGTTTTCATCGATAAGATAAAGCCAGAGATAAGTAAAGGATTTAAATTTGTTTTATCCAGTTGGAAAGAAGAATTATACAAGATAAAATAGGAGTTATGCTTTAAATTAGGATTAGCTAAGATTCTGGATCACGCCAAGAACAAGAAAATCAAGAACCTAGAAATGATGATATAATGTCTATAAAGAGACAGCTTAATTTATTATGAATTAAGGGGAGTGAATGAAAAAGAGGATGCTAAAGAGAAACTGATGAAGAACAAATTCATATAGTCCTAATCAATCAGGCTGAGAAAAGAGATAAATATTTTTGTGCACACCGCACAACAAAGCATGACATCACTGAGTAGAAACAAAAGTGGAGCAAAGGTATTGAAAAGATATATTGATCAGAATGGTTTAATGAACTTACAATAGATCTGAAAATTTGCAAGTATAAGTTGTATATGTGAACAGATCATACTATTTAAGTTTAACCATTGATTCAGAAAGTCTCTTAACCGAGCAGGATTTAAAGATCCTTTCTATATTGAGATACATCCCAAGGAGTATCAAAAAGTTTGATCATGAAGATAACATGAGATGCCAGATACCATTTGACAAACCAAGGTTTAGTCATAGAAGGTAGCATAGAGATGTCTGATATCAAGTGACAAACTAATTTTTTAAATCCTCTAACAAGGTCACACCTAACAGGGTGTTTATAACCTTTAATGGGGTTGGCTCTTCATGAGCTCACTTCAGAAGAGTGAAAATTTTGGGTTACCGATGCCAAGTGGTTTTTCCCTTAACAAGTTTTCCACATTAAAAATCCATGTGTCAATGTGTTTATGAGTCATTACTTTAGTGTTTTGTATTACACATAACTAATCTGGATTGATCGATATACACTAAGCTATTTATTGTCATTTGGTAAATTGAAAGACTGCTATTCGGTAAACATTAAGGATAAGGTTTAACAGAGCACTCCGAGCAGTAGTTATTTGATAAGTATATTTGAAGGCATACATCTTGTAGGACTGAAGATAACTAGAGGCTTAATATTGTGGTACTAAGTTTTTTGGGTTGATCAATTGGAATATTTTTGAGGCCACTGATTCACCCCTCCCCCCCCCTTTCAGTTATTACTAACAATTGGTATCAGAGCTTGTGTGCTTAGAAAGGGAGTTTAACAACTCAAGCAAAAGATCACAATATGAACAAACGAGATGTGCCTAAGTTGAATAAAGACAACTTTGCATCATGGAAAAGCATAATAAGACCCCACCTAATAGGTATTGTTAATGATGTTACTCAACACCTTGATACTAAATATGTGTTACCTACAGGCCCTCATACTCTTGAGCAATTGAGAGAAAAGCATGAGCATAATTGCATGATGATATAACTTGCCTCATCACTCTCTGATGTTGAGTTTGAAGATGTCAAAACCTACACCTCTTCAAAGAAAATGTGGGATAAGTTGAAGTTGGTACATGGAGGAGATGCTAATGTACTAAGAGACAAGGCTGAAAGCCTAAGAGGGAGGTTTGATAACCTAAGGATGAAAAAGGGAGAAAATATCACTCAGTATAGCTGCAGAATCAAAGAGGTAGTCAATGTTATCTGAGGAGTTGGAGGCATACTTGAAGAGGAGATAGTGGTAAATAAAATCTTAAGAACCTTACTGCCTGTATATGCGATTATATTTTCTGCTATTCAAGAAATGAGAGTAGTTGCAAACAATACAGTTACTCTAGATAGTCTGATTGGTAGACTGATTTCATTTGAGATGATTAACTTTGACAATAGTGTCTTACCATCTATAGAATTTGCATTCAAATATTGTTTGAAAATAAGTAAGTCAAGTCATAGACATGCTATTAGAAATGATAGTGAAAGTCATAATCAGGATCAAGGACTTGATGAGATTGAAGCACTAATGGCAAGAAGACTACAAAGAGGCAAAGGTAGATACAAAGGTAAATTACCACTTGTATGTTTTATTTGTAAAGAGGTTGGACACTTTGTTGCAAGATGTCCTAACAAAATAAAAGATCACAGAAGTAATGACAGATCATATGAGAAGAAGTTTGATAGAGGTGATAATAGAGATTATCGAAGCAACTGACAGTGTAAAAGAAGAGATGCCTGAGACTGCAAGGATAAATGAAAGAAAGCTTGTTACCTAGCTGAGAATAGAGCTGATGATACTGACACCAAATCTGAAGAAGACATTGAGATGGTATTTGTAGCCATGAAGGAAGACTCATACGAAGAAGAAGAAAGGTATGTGGAAACTACACTCATATCTAAGGTTAATAAGAATGATGTCTGGATCATAAATAGTGGTTGCACTCACCACATGATTGGTGATAAGCAAAAGTTTGAAACTTTTGAATACTATAATGGTGGTTCAATAAGAATGGGTAATGACACACCTTGTCTAGTTGAAGGTAAAGGAACCATAATGTTGAATAACCTGATCAAATGTGAAAATGCTTACTGGGTAAAAGGACTGAATTATAATTTGTTAAGTGTTTCATAGCTTAAAAATGCAGATCACCAAGTAGCATTTGAGAATAAAAAGGCAAAGATATTCAATGAATCATGAAGGATGATCGGAACTGGTGAGCAGAGAAAAGGTAACATTTTCTATCTTGATGACATTAACAGAACTTGTTTAATGGATAGAAATGAATACATATGGTTGTGGCACAAAATATTGTGTCATGTGAATTTTGACAACATTATAAAGATAAGTAATAAAAGGAATGTCATAGGCTTAGCGAGCATGACAAAGCCCAAGCATATCATGTGCAAGTACAATCAAAAAGGCAAGATGACAAAGTCTAGTTTCAAGAGTAAAACCCATACATCTAATGCAATTCTAGAATTATTCCATACTAACATTATGGACCAATGAGGAGAAAGAGTTACTATGGAGATAGGTATTTTATTCTCTTTATTGATGATTATTCTAGAATGATAACAGTTATGTTCTTAAAAGATAAATCAGAAGCATTCAAGATGTTTAAATGGTATAAGGCTATGGTAGAAAAACAAAGTGATAAGAAATTTAAATGCTTAAGGTTAGATAGAGGAGGGGAATTTATTTCAGATGGATTCACTAACTTCTATAATAAGCATGAAATTAAAAGACAAGTTTCTACACCAAGAACACCACAACAAAATGGAATTGTTGAGAGGAGAAACAGATCAATTGTTGACTGTGCAAGAACATTGATGATTGAGAAAAACATCACTCACACTTTGTGGAGGGAATTTTTCAGCACTGTTGCCTATACATTGAACATAGTACAATTGAAGGACACAAAGAAGACACCCTATGAGCTTTGGTATGGTTACACACCTAATGTAAGTTACTTCAGAATCTTTGGTAGTCAATGTTATATTTTGAAGGATGATATAAATGGAAAGCTTAACTCCAAAAGTGATGAAGGTATCTTTCTAGGATATTCCACCAAAAGAAAGACTTATAAGTGTCTTAACAAGTCATCTAACAAGATCATTGAAAGTGCAAATGTAAAGATAGATGAATTTGCAGAAAAGAATGATAAGGAAAGCATAAGAGAACCAGAGGACTACAACATGTTTGTTTATATTGAAGAACCTAACACTCTACCCGACCAACAATGTATCACTCCTGAGAAATAGAACATTGCACCCGAGCATCAGGCTGTAATTACCAAAAATCAGGATAATACTCAAGATGATGTACCAAGCAATTGAGATCAGAATGAAGGTCAAGAAGATGAGTAGAACATGGACAAAGAGATGAACTAAAACTTTACAAGTATGCCAGAAGACATCATCCACATAATCAAATCATAGGAGACAAGAAAGTTGGAATGAGAACAAGAAGTAAGTCACTAAACATGAGATGTTTACTTTGTGATTTTGAGCCCAAACCTGTTAACACTGCACTTGAGAATGAAGAATGGGTCAGTGCTATAAATAAAGAAAAAGAACATATTAAGAAGAACAGTACATGGACACTAGTACTAAGAACAGATGATAAGAAATGCCATTGTTACCAAATGGATATTCAGAAACAAGTTGAATGAGAATGGAGAAGTCACAAGAAACAAAGCATGATTAGTATGCAAGAGGTATGCACAAGAAGAAGGTATTGATTATGGAGAAACCTTTGCACCCGTTCCTATACTAGAAGAAGTAATAATCTTACTTTCTTATGCTACATTCAAAGGGTTCAAGGTATACCAGATGGATGTCAAATCTGCATTCCTAAATGGAATACTAGAAGAAGAGGTATACATTGAATAACCAAAAGGGTTTGTTGATCCGGACAAGAGGAACATGGTATGTAGACTACATAAAGCCTTGTATGGATTGAAAGAAGCACCTAGAGCTTGGTATGAAAGACTTCACTCCTATCTCATTAGCATTGAATTTGTAAGAAATGTGACAGCTAAATGTGGGCCTCTGATTTAGCCATACACTTCAACATGGTCATTATTCTTCAGCTGCATACAGGAATGAATATCGATTCATTCACCCTACATGTCTGGAAGAGTTGACCTGTTGCCTTCTAGAAGGCAGGAATATGAGCTTGCTCTCAAGTCATTTTAAGCTTAGTGACTACACCAAAGACCTAAATGAAGGATTTAAAAACTATTTCTAAATGATCTAAGATAGTTATACAGATGCAATTAATCAAAAGCTAATTAAGATCTAGTTTTAGAGCACCAATTAAAGTGTGTAAGATTGATTTTAAAACACCAATTGAAATATGCTCTAAGATTAGGTTTGCATGATTAACATGAAATTAAACAACAATAAAAGCTATGCTAAGAATTCAAGATAGTTAAGATGAAAATGCAGCATAATAACATTAAGAAAAAATTAGGATCCTTTGTGAAGGAAAAGAGTTTCTCTTTTATAGAAATCTCTCTCGAATCGACGGTCGAGATTGAACAAAAAGAGTGGCTTAGATTCGATTGAAGAAGCACAATCCATGTGCAAGT
>MU225466.1:2090925-2101027 GCA_018584345.1 Thuja plicata | reverse complement strand
GATTTTAGGAATTAATTAATTAATCAAGTACGATGATCGATTAGGACCTAGGGTTTAGGTCAGATCAGTTTGAATTCGATAATTGCCTGTTTGATTTAGGACTTAGGTTTAATCAAGATTAGGGTTTATTGATTAAATGTTGAGATTGGGGGTCTAGGGTTTAGGTGACTATTTTTAGGTGATTACAAGAACAAGTGAAAATAGCAATTTGTACTTAAAAGAAGATATCGATGGTAATATTTTGATTGCTGAAATTTTTGTTGATGATATCATTTTTGGGGGAAATGAAACATTATGCAAATCCTTTGCTGGTGAAATGAGAAAAGAATTTGAAATGTCTATGTTTGGGGAGATCAAATTCTTTCTTGGTCTACAGATTCTTCAACAAGATGTAGGCATATATATCACTCAATCCAAATACTTCAAGGAAGTGCTGAAGATATTCAAGATGGAAGATTCCAAACCAGTTGGAACACCTATGGCTACTGGATGTAAGATGACAAAAGAATACAAATAAAATGAGGTAAATCATACCTTATATAGATCAATGATTGGAAAAATAATGTATGTTGTTCACACTAGACCAGATATAGTACATGTAGTTGGAATAGTTACAAGATTCTCTGCTAATCCAAAAGAATCACAAATGAATGTTGTCAAGAGAATTCTGAGATATTTGAAGAACACCGAGGACTATGGATTATGGTATAAAAGAGAAGGAAAAATTGAGCTACAAGTCTATACATATGTTGATTGGGCTGGAAACATTGATGACCGAAAGAGCACAACTAGAGGAGCATTCTTCATGGGTGAAAGACTTGTCACATGGATCAGCAAGAAGTAAGGATGCATCTCTCAGTCTACTGTAGAAGCAGAGTATGTGGCTGCTACTGCAAATTGCTCCAATATTGCATGGATCAAACAGTTGCTGGAAGGTATGAATATGAAGATTCTTCAACCAGTAATTATATATTGTGATAATACGAGTGTAATTAACATTTCTAAGAATCCAGTCATGCATGCTAAGACTAAGCATATTGCAATCAAGTATCACTATCTAAGAGAACAAGTGCAAGCAAAGGAGGTGATACTGGAATATGTTTAATCAAAGGAACAATTAGCTGATATATTCACCAATTTATTATTGAAAGATACATTTAAGTACTTGAGACAAAGACTAGGAGTACAACCCTTGCCTATCAGTCAGTAAGCTGACTAGGAGGCTACATTAGCCTACACACAATCAGAAGATCATTCATGTTGATGCAAGCACTAAGATGAACAACAACATATACATCTGTACATAGCAAGGTACAAATATGCACTGAACACCATAGACAATGTATTGTTGATGGATAGGGAAATTCAAGGAATATATTATATAAAGGGATGGAAGATGATATAGAAGAATTGTTTGGCATTGTTGTCAAAGGGAGATATTATCTCAGTATTAGGAATCATAAGGGAGAGAGATTCATTATCATAAGAGAGAGATTATCTCATTGATCAAAAGACATTTTAGCATTATCCATGAAGAGAAGTTCTTAAGAATCAAAAGGAAGAGTTAATCAGTATTCAATGGGGAAGATTGATTACATATGAATTATCCATCGAAGGGAGAGAGTTCATACAAAGGGATATATTGTTGTCAAAAGAAAAAGAGATTCTCAAGAAGAGGAACAGTCAAGACAAAGCACATATCAAAATAGAGACAGAAGCTGCTACATTTATCTAGTGAAGGGATTGAAAATTGAAGACATCCACTCTGCAAGAAAT
The DNA here is from genome assembly GCA_018584345.1 of Thuja plicata. Taxonomy (NCBI): domain Eukaryota; kingdom Viridiplantae; phylum Streptophyta; class Pinopsida; order Cupressales; family Cupressaceae; genus Thuja; species Thuja plicata. The sequence continues at coordinate 2,099,251 of MU225466.1, read as the reverse complement.
AAATCTAAGCTATTTGAGCTTACCGAGAGCCAGACATTTATAATAGTTACAATAGGAAAGATTGATGAAACTATTATATTTCATATTGTATTAGTAATAATATAGTATGATAATGTAGTGTGTTGCCATCAATGCCAAAGGGAGAGATTGATGACATGTAACTGATTGAATGTTTGAAGATGTTAAGTTGATCACCAAAATGCAGAAAAGATAATGCAAGGCATTAAATCAGTTAATAGATTGTATTGTCATTGATGTCAACTTGATATAATCTAATTGGTTATAATCAAAGTGTCAAAGACTTCAGAGAATCACATAGAGAAATATTATGCTTTCAGTAATGCATAAAAGACAAGCATTCACTAAGTGACTTCAAACACTAACGGCTAGTGGAACTCAATGGACAAAGATCACCGAAAGTTAAGTCACAATGATGCCCAAGAAAATAAATTGACAAGCATTACCAAAGAGCATAATCACAAGCATTATCGACAGTTAGAATTACAGTGTTAACTGACAACCAAAACTTTGTAGTGAAGCATGAAGGACATACAACCTCGACAGACAAACAACCCCGACGGAGAAGCCCGAGGAGAACTGAAGTGTTGACCGAAGCTATCAAAGAGTTAAAACACTGAAGTTAACTAGAGTTCAGAAATGACAAAATATCTAGATGGCAGAGCTAAATATAGACTTAACTGGTAGATATCATTGTTTTCATCGACAAGATAAAGCCATAGATAAGTAAAGGATTTAAAGTTGTTTTGTCCAGTTGGCAAAAATATTTCTACAAGATAAAACAAGAGTTATGCTTTAAATTAGGATTGGCTAAGATTGTGGATCACGCCAAGAATAAGAAAATCAAGAACCTAGAAATGGTGATATCATGTCTATAAAGAGACAAATTAATTCATTATGAATTAAGGAGAGTGAATGAAAAAGAGGATGCTAAAGAGAAACTGATGAAGAAAAACTTCATACAGTCCTGATCAATCAAGCTAAGGAAAGAGCTAAAGATTTTTGTGGACACCAAGCAACAGAGCATAGCATCACCGAGCAGAAATAGAAGAACAACTTCATACAGTTCTGATCAATCAAGCTGAGGAAAGAGCTAAAGATTTCTACAGACACCAAGCAATAGAGCATAGCATCACCAAACATAAACAAAAGTGGAGCAAAGGTATTGAAAAGATATATTGATCAGAATGGTTTAATTAGCTTACAATAGATCTAGAAATCTACAAGTATAAGTTGTATATGTAAATAGATCATACTATTTCAGTTTAACCATTGATTCAGAAAGTCTCTTAACCGAGCGGGATTTAAAGATCCTTTCTATATTGAGATACATCCCAAGGAGTATCAAAAAGTTTGATCATGAAGATAGCATGAGATGCCAGATACCATTTGACAAACCAAGGTTTGGTCATAGAAGGTAGCATAGAGATGCCCGATATCAAGTGACAAACTAATCTTTTAAATCCTCTAACAAGGTCACACCTAACAGTGTGTTTGTAACCTTTAACAGGGTTGGCTCTTCACTAAGTTTATTGGTTGATTAATTAGAATATTTTTTAGGCCATTGATTCACCCTTCCCCCCCCCTCTCAGTTATTACTAACAATAGTCACTCATTTCATATTGGAAAAGAGATGGCTTTCCATTATTAGAATATGTAGACTACTAAAATTCTCAAGCTAATACAATATTCATCAAAATTAAATAATATGTACCATCTTTCAATTGTAGTTAGATTTATCATTAAGGTTAGCTTAAAGTTAGGGTTAGGGATTGATAAGATGAAGCTTAGGTTGAAATTAGGATTAGTACTATAACTTAATTTGGGTTAGAGTTAGTGTTATTTAAATTTAAAAATTATTATAATAAATAAATAAAAATTATAATTACTTTAAATTTAGAAGTATATAATGTTCTTCTTTTTTCAATACAACTATTTTTATGTTCATATTTATAATGTTTGAATGTCTTACAATTGTTTTTATGCATAATTATTTAGATTATTATCTTTTTAATATAAAATTTATGAAATTTCGTTCAAAAGATAAATCTTAATAATAGTTGTAATTTTATTGTTACCAAGCTTGTCATGATATATTATTTATTTTCATCTTAGAAAACTTTATATTTATGTCGTATTTAATAATATTATAATATAAAATTTTTTTATTACAAATTATTAAAAAAATGAAAACTTAAATGATTTAAAAATTAATTTACATAACAATTGAATAGAAAAATTTATAGAATTATTTTATTATAGTATGTAAAAAACCATGTTCTATGAATTCAATTACAATCCTCTGTCTAATGTAAATATTAACTAATAAATACCAAAATTAAATGATACATACAATTTTATAATCGCAGTTAGGTTTAGGGTTAAGGTTAACTTAAGATTATTTTAAGGGTTGGTTAAAGTTAAGGTTTCCATTCTAATGTAAAGCTTAGGTGTTAGGGTTAGAGTTAGTGTTAGGATTCAAGTAGAGGATTACCATTCTAGGATAATGCTTGGGGTTAGGGTTATAATTTAACTAGAGGTAGAGTTAGCATTAGGGTTTGTTTAAGATTGGAGATGGTGTTCCTATTAGTATTATTGTTAGAGGTAATGTTTCTTATATTAGGGCTAGAATGTGATTAAGGTTATGGTTCTATTTGCAATCCTAATTATGATCATATTCCTCACACCATAACCCTGAACATAATCCTACATAAACCCTCAATCTAACCCTAATTTTACATTCAACCCTAACACTAATCCAAACCCTAATTCTATATCTAACTATAATAATAACCCTAAGGAAGAAGACACATCAGTGATTAAGACCACATCTATTCAATGTAATCTATTCCATAATTTTATTGTCCCCTTGTATTATAAAAAAGCTATAACACCTTGTTTTGGTGCAAGTGCTAATTCATATTTAATGTAAAGGAATGCATTGTATTAAATACTAGTACATAATACATTTAACGTCGAATATTTTAACTATTTTAAAAATACTTGGTTATCTCAAATAAAAAAGACCTAAAATGAGTGAAACTCTTTAACCAATCATATTGATGATAATTTATTTTATTTTTTTAATTCAAAAATTTACATATTTATATTTTAAAACATAAACCTTAATATGCCTAAACAATTTACAAATCCTACATATAGATTTATAAAATTCTACACAAAACATACATTTACACGAAGTATTAATTTGCTACATATACATTTATAAGATCCACACAAAATAGATAAACTTAAAAAATATTATATTTGTCCAAGGATTGTAGTTGAATTGGTTGAACACAATTGGTGAAGATGATAGTAATTGATATAGAAGCCACAAATTAGATTCCTCTTCATGTAACTCTTGCCAACATCATGTATGGCATTCTAATATTAATGTGATTTATATGTGTTATTAGGTTGTATTCTATACCTGTCAACCATACCGAGTTGATATTATGATATCCCTTTGGATATGCCCAGGGATTCTTTTACAGATAACTCCTTAGCTCTCAATGCAACCAAATAAATATATGGATATAGACATTATGAACATATCGTGCCCATCTTCCATCCCATCTTTTATTGAATGGAATAGTAGACTTGATCAATGCGAGTTATTCTACTTGCTTTTTTATTACAAAAATGGTGTCACGCCCTATCGCAGTTCGTGGAGTGTTCAGATAATTAGGCAAATTTCCCAGGTTTCACAGGTTCATAAATCGTTGCAAAATAAATTTCTTTACCAACTTCATTAATATTTAATCTACATCCTACTCATGGAATTGCTTTGAGGTGACAATGTTTTTGATTAAGTAAAATAGGTTTTATAGGGTGCCTGAAACCCAATTACAAAGATAAAGATTAGAATGTTTGCCCAGACAAAAAACAACAGTGTCAAAAAATGGAACAGGCCACCACTAGGGCCACAGCAAAAAACAAACTAAACAACTAAAAATAGAACACATGGACAACCAAAAGAGCCAGGGAACACAATCAGGAGATGTTCCTGAGCAAGCTAGCCACTTTGGACTTGAGGATCTCCATCTTTGCAGTAGATTCCTTTATCGTCTGGAGATAAGTCAAGATTTCATTCTCTTTCTTCTTCTTAGAGATTTTCCTAGTCCTCTTTCCAGGTTCCTCTTTAGGCTTCTACTCTTGTTCCACGCTAGTTTTGGCCACATCAGTTCCCTCAAGTTGTTCTTTCATTTTTTCAATGAGAATCTTGATATGCTCGTTGGAGGCTTTCAAGATGTTGAAGCTCTGCTCTGTAATTCTTTTAAGAGTCACCTCAAACCTTATCATTTTTTCTTCCATCTTACTGACATTGGTGTTTAGACTCATCTAATCTTCAGTAGTGTTATCATTGTTGATGTTGTTTGTCTCTTTAGCTTTGTTCTTAAGTTCCCCCACTTCATGGTATAACCACTTGATTGACCTGTAGTTGTCCAACATACTGTTTCTGACATTGTTGAGAAGGTTGAGCTCCATTTCCCTCAAATTATCACTAAGAACCACCATAGACGGGTCAATCATCTCCTCCATCTTTATCTTGCTATCCTCACCTTCGATAACTTTGGGATTAATGACCTCTTGGGTTATCCCCATTTTGGCGGTCTTAACATCAAATTTGTGCCAAACCATCTTCCTCCCCTACACAGACACATAACAACAAAAAATTTCATCCTATCCCTTCTCTTTCACCAAGATGTGGGGTTCTGAAAACTAGGGAGAAGGGTTTTCCTGGTTAGTGCCATCATGCTCATCCTAGATTTTATCCTTTTCCTTGTCACAAAAGCCAGGGGTATTTATGTGAATCTAGTCCTCGGGAGTCTTCCAACTTGTGTTATCTTCCCTATTCTTGCTCTTTTTATTTTGGTACTTCACAATAACGGTCTCCCTTTCCTTTTTTCCTTTTCCAGTGGAAATCTCTTCTTCATAATCAGTTTTCATCCTTTCCTTGTTATCATTATACTCCTCCTCAGAAGAGATCACAGTAGTAGTATGTTTATTGGAAGGGATCACAACTTTCTCTTTTTTGATAATATGAGTACTGATAGCTTGCTTCTTAGAGGAGGATCCCAGAGTCTTCTTCTTAGTGTCATAATCTTCTTGGCCCTCAGAGTGCAAACCCTCACTGTCTTCAGTCTCTGAGGGGACATAATCAGAGCCAAAGACATCCATTTTGTCCTCTTTATCAGCAATCTCCTTCCCCATAATTTGGGCTTTAAAGTGCTCATAAATAAGAAGTAAAAGCCCCTCATGCAGGGCAGTATTCACAATATCCTTATCCCTATAACCATTAATATTTTCATTGATAGAATCATATAAGTAGAATGGGGTAGAAACTTGCATACAATGTCTAAAGTGGTTCATGAGAACAAAGTGATAGGTTCTAATCCTATTGAACCAGGTGTCTAGCATGAAATAAGAGATGATAGCCTTCAGGGAAAATTTACCCAACATTTTGATGCCTTCTGGAAGGTAATAAGTCCCTACTTTGATGAGATTTTTTTTCTCTTCCTCGTTCCTCACAAAATCATTGATCGCAGAGTCTAAAATTTTATGATCCCTATAAATTTTTTTACCCACAATGGGGATGTCGGTAACATTGGAGATGACCTCCTCAGTAACCATAATTTTTCTCCTTTCAATCACCATGTTTCCCTCATCCCATCTTTTCACAAACATTTTGGTCACCGACAGCTTCCCACCATGAATCCTTTAGATAAAAGTTAAGATACCTCCTTGTTGTAGATAATTCTAGACCTAAGTCTATCTCCTCCATTTCTCACTGTCATTAGATGGCTTTGTTTTATGTCTTTCACCACCCATTGCAATATTATATCTCAGAGTCATGTTATGGTGATTCGGCTTACAACTTATCAGACAATTTCTTGCCGAATTGTTCCAGACAATTCTTCTGATATGTCTTAAAAGGTAAGTTTTATCTTTGTGAATCGACGCCTAGAAATCATGTGAATGGGACTTGGATTCATTACCATTCTTGTCAATCCCATATTTTCCTTTTATGGGAAAGTCATTATGAAATGCAATATTAACTTTCATAATTAATAATTTTAATTCCCTCCTTTCCCTAGATTATATCATATTTGACTAAATCCTTCACCTCGTGTGTGAGGTCTTCTCCATGAAGCCATCTAATATGAGTATCACTTTTCATAGCCAAGTTGGCGCACCAGTCAGGAACCTAGTTGGCTTCCTTGTACACATGGGATATGTGCATCTTCTCAAAGGTGTTCAAGAGATTGTGGGTTTCTTCAATCATATTGGCAATAGTCCATGACGGTGGGTGTAAATTGTTAAGGCAATTTATAATGTTGCTAGAGTCACCTTCTAGCCAAAGGTTTTTGATCCCAACATCATGGGATAATTTGGTCACTTGGAGGGATGCATTTGCTTCCACAAAGTGATTAGTTTGGTTTCCAAGTGGGAGGATGACAACAACAGTACCCTTTCCAAAGTAGTTTCTGATCACACCACCACTTCTTGCCTTTCTTGGATTACCCTTAGCAGCGCCATCAAAGCTAGCCTTAAACCATCCTTCTGGGGGATAGCTCGAGGATAAATTATGTCTTTTATAGTTGATCTTCTTAGGGTCACCATAGGTGTCTTTACCTACAAAAGGGTTAGTACCAAAATAGGAAATATAATTTTCCATAAGAGCATGGTGAATCTTTAAAAAAATGATTTTGGGAGGGGCACAACAATCCCTGAAGATACAGTTGTTATGCTCTATCCAAACTCCGCAGCACAGGTGAGGGAGGGCCCAGGTCCAGATTTTTTGAAGAGCGATGTGCTTGAAATGGAGCGTCCATTGAGAGAAAAGGTCCTAGATAGAGGAGGGAAAGCACAAATGCTGCCCAAAAATAGAGAGGAGAGACTGGCAAAAGGGAAGTGAATGAATAGGTGATCCACCGATTTAGCTTAACACTTATAAATCACACACCTATTGGGGATCAGGATTTCTCTCTTCAAAAGGTTATCAATAGTAAGGATACGGTTCTGAAGCAAAAGACAGAAGAAGACATTAATTTTGGGAATAAGGCCAGGGGACTAGGCTTTGGCCCAAATAGGCTTGGCTTCCAGGTGCATTTGGAAAGAGTACGTAGAAGAAACTGAGAAGGCACCTTTGGGGGATCCTTCCTGATGACATGTAACTGATTGAATGTTTGAAGATGTTAAGTTGATCACCAAAATGTAGAAAGATAATGAAAGACATTAAATCAGTTAATGGATTCTATTGTGATTGATGTCAACTTGATAGAATCTAATTGATTATAATCAAAGTGTCAAAGACTTCAGAGAATCAGAGAGAGAAAGATTATGCTTTCAGTAATGCATAAAAGACAAGAATTCACTAAGTGAGTTCAAACACTAATGACTAGTGGAACCCGACAGACAGAGATAATCAAAAGTTAAGTCACAGTGATGCCCAATCAAATAAACTAATGAGCATTACTGAAGAGCAGAATCACAAACATTACCGAAAACCATAATTATAGTGTTAACCTACAGAGAAGCTTGAGGATAACTAAAGTGTTGACCAAAGATATCAAAGAGTTAAAACACCAAAGTTAACTAGAGTTTAGAAACGACAAAATATCTAGCTGGCAGAGCTAAAGATAGACTTAACTAATTGTTAACATTATTTTAATCGACAAGTTAAAACTAGATATAAGTAAAGGATTTAAAGTTGTTTTATCCAGTTGGAAAGAAGATTTCTACAAGATAAAATAGGAGTTGTGGTTTAAATCAAGACAGGCTAAGATTGCAGATCACGCCAAGAACAAGAAAATCAAGAAGAGAGAAACAGTGATATCATGTCTATAAAGAGACAACTTAATTCATTATAAATTAAGGGGAGTGAATGAAAAAGAGGATGCTGAATAGAAACTGATGAAGAACAAATTCATACTGTCCTGATCAATCAAGATGAGGAAAGAGCTAAAGATTTCTATGGACACCGAGCAACAGAGAATCACAACATCACTGAGCAGAACAAAAAGTGGAGCAAAGGTATTACAAAGATATCTTGATCAGAATGGTTTAATGAGCTTACAATAGATCTGAAAATCTACAAGTATAAGTTGTATATGTGAATAGATCATTTATTGTTTCAGTTTTTAACCATTGATTCAGAAAGTCTCTTAACCGAGTAGGACTTAACAATCCTTTCTATATTGAGATACATCCCAAGGAGTATCAAAAAGTTTGATCATGAAGATATCATGAGATGCCAGATACCATTTGACAAACTACACTGGGTTTGGTCATAGAAGGTAGC
>MU225466.1:2044992-2056601 GCA_018584345.1 Thuja plicata | reverse complement strand
AATCCATGGTAGGTCACTTGACCTCCTCACATTACTTGTCTTTCTCTGAGGAAGATGACCATTCTTTGAGTCACCTGCATAATAACCCTCTGCACATTGAAGTCATGATTGGTCCAAAGCGTGTTCGCCATATTCTCATAGATAACGGTGTTGGCCTAAATATTTGCTCTGCTAGTTTCCTTATTGAGTTAGGCTATGGCAAAGATTGCATTGATGCTCTCAAAAATATTACCATTAAAGCCTATGATGAGGAAGAACGTAAATCCAAGGGGCTAGTTGTGTTGCCAGTCAGAGTTGGTCCTGTTGAACGAGATGTTGTATGTCAAGTGCTTAACATTCCTTTAGCATACAATATTCTATTAGGAAGGCCATGGATCCATGAAATGTAGGTTGTCCCTTCCACATACCATCAGTGCATTAAGTTACCATTCCAAGGATCTGAAGTGACTATACCTGCTAATACACACTATGATTGCAATGCCCTCACAAAATCTGCTGACATCTTTGTGCCTACCAACAGAGAATCTATTGAACTCCTTGAGAACAAATTAAAAGAAATGGGAAAGAGTTTGACACTTAAAGAAACTGACATGGGAGGATATCAGATTGAACCTGTGTTATCTATTACATCTTTGCCTTTGTCTCCCCGTTCTTTTGGGAGACCTTCTGAGAGCACTGAACCTTCTACGGTTCCTCCTCCAACAAAGTATGGTGGTACTTTTGTACAAGCCACAGTACCATTAGAAGAAGAAGTTGAAAATAGAGCTATCAAAGCTTGGATCTATAAAGGAGAAGACACTTCTGAAAATACTCCTCCTTATGACATAAAACCTGAGAAATATGGCAAAGTTCTATCCATTATGCAACATTTTGGCTACAAAGGAAATGGTCCCATAGGTGCAAATCATAAGGGCTTGATTGCACCACTTGAAGCTATTGGTCGCAAAACTCGCGACTCTATAGGTATAGGCTTCCAAAAACTCACATTTCAATTGGGAATAAACAAGTTTGTACCTCGAGAAGATAAACAACCAACACCTGAAGAAACATCTAAAACTGTAGAATTTGAAGACAGCTCTGATGAGGATACTTTTCATTATCCCATTCCTCCAGACCTGGCAGCATTCTTTGCTGAGCCAGATAACTTTGTACCGCATATCAGTATAGTAGACACTAACAGTGATTCTGATACCACCACTTCACTTGCTCCATTAACTTATGAGGAGTGGAAAAATATATATACTCTAAATCCTAGTCATCAAGGTGATTTATACATACCACCATACTTTCAAGAACAGTTTGACTAGGAATTCCAGTCACTTCTCATTACACAAGAAGCAACTGATGCTAAAAACACTACTGAGGTACCCAGGTCAATAGGTGCTCATCTGATCATAGTGGAGGTTCTAGGTAGAACTCATCCCAACTGGGGACAAAGAGTTGATTTCACTCATGTTCTTGACATGACACCTAATGATGAAACAGACTCCCATGAATATGAGTTCGACAGCTTGTCATATGCCACTTCTGACAGAGATACAGATACAGCTAATGCATATGAAAACCTTCTCAAAGTAGGTGAACGGTCTAGTGTAGGGTCACATGAGTTTGACTCCCTAGGTGTTAACATGTCGTCTACTACGGTCACTATGAATCAAAGGAATTTGACTATACCCCTGGATGAGATCGCTTTGGGTCTCGACTTGCTTGTCCATGCCTTTGATTATTATACTGTGAATGCACTTGAACCCGTCACTCCTCTTTCACTTCGCCATCCTGAGCTTATAAACTAGAACTCTACCTCCCCATCTAATAAAGTCCTTACATTCTAGAATGATCACGCTCTTGCCTATTACCTACACACTATCGAACCTGTAATGTCTCCCACTAGCAAAGCAAGTGTCAACATGACTGAGGCTAACATCAAGTATCTTAGTCAAGAAATAAAAAGAAGAAAAAATAGGCGCTCTGATGGTGAAAACCATATTGTGGCAGTATCAGAGCCTAAAATAGTCAAGATAAACGATGTATCCAAGGGCGAAAACCTCTCCGAGGTGCCCGAGGATGAGATACTTGATGCACTTCCAAGTCATTTTCAGGAAAGATCATTTGTGCTTATTGAACCAACTCAACCTATCAACTTGGGCATAGAAGCAGAACCTCAGATTATTCACTTGGCATAATCACTATCAGAGGTAGAAAGAGAGGAATTCACTACATTCTTCAAAAGCAAAAAGATTAACTTTGCATGGAAATATTCAGATATGTTGGGGTTAGACCCTAATCTAATCATGCACCATTTGTCCATTGCACCAGGTGTTAAGCCCGTTAAACAGAAGCTTCACAAAATGCATCCACATGTAGCTCTACTTGTCAAAGCTAAATTGGAGAAATTGCTTAAGGCAGTGTTTATCAGAGTAATTGATTATGCAGAGTGGATCTCTAATATTGTTCTAGTATCAAAACATGATAAATCTATAAGAGTCTGCACAGACTTCAGAGACTTGAATTTGGCATGTCCTAAGGATGATTTTCCCTTGCCTAATATTGATATGATCATAGATATGACAACAAGGTATGAAATGTACTCACTAATGGATGGTTTCTCTGGCTATAACCAGATAAAAATTGTGCCAGAGGACCAAGAGAAAACTGCCTTCACATTTGCCTAGGGCACCTTCTGTTGGAATGTCATGCCCTTTGGACTCAAAAATGCCGGTGCTACATATCAGAGAGCTGTTACCACCATATTTCATGACATGATGCATAAAACAATGGAAGATTACGTGGATGACACTTTAGCAAAGAGCATGCATCGAAAGAAGCATCTTGTCAATCTAGATCCTATACTAGATCATATGGAACAATTCAGTCTGAGGCTCAATCCTAAGAAATGTGCATTTGGTGTAACCTCTAGAAAATTGCTTAGCTATATCATCTCTGTCAAAGGTATTGAAGTATATCCTGCAAAAGTACAAGCTATCATGGAAATGCCGCCACCAAAAAATATTAGACAAATGAGAGGACTTCAAGGCTGACTGCAGTCTATCCGGCATTTTATCTCTCAACTGGCAGACAAGTCACAACCATTTACCAAGACTTTGCACAAGGGTGTGGCTTATCAGTGGAACAAAGAATGTGATGAAGGGTTCACACAAATCAAAAAATATCTTGTGAAACCACCAATCTTGATGCCTCCCATTCATGGGAAGCCACTTATACTTTACATATATGCTATAGATACATCATTGGGTATCTTATTGGCTCAAGAAGATCAACACAACAAAGAGAGGGCTATCTATTACATTAGTCGAACTCTGGTCTCATATGAAACAAAATATTCTACTATAGAGAAGGCTTGTCTTGCAGTGGTGTTTACTTCACAAAAATTGTGGCACTACATGTTGGCTCATACTACACGTCTAATTGCTAAAATTGATCCTCTGAAATACTTGCTGAGTAAAGCTACCCTCACAGGTAGACTAGCTAAATGGGTCATGCTTCTCAGTGAATTTGATATTGAATATGTTGAAAGGAAAGCCATTAAGGGACAGGCAATAGCAGATCAATTGGCAGAAGCACCTTTAATAGATCATCAACCATTGCACATTGAATTTCCAAATGAGTCCATATTACTTCTCATACATCGATCATGGACTATGTTTTTTGATGGTTCATTTACCCAACAGGGGTCAGGTGTTGGGATACTGTTCATTATGCCTCAAAGGTACTCTTTACCAAAAGCATACAAGATGTTGATTCCTCATACAAACAACATTGTTGAGTACGAAGCCCTAATCAATGGTATGAAGATCTCCCTTGAGTGGCACGTGGACAAACTCAATGTTCTTGGACAAATGAGAGGACTTCAGGGCCGACTACAGTCTATCCAGTGTTTTATCTCTCAACTGGCGAACAAGTCACAACCATTTACCAAGACTTTACACAAGGGTGTGGCTTATCAGTGGAACAAAGAATGTGATGAAGGTTTCACACAAATCAAACAGTATCTTGTGAACCCACCAATCTTGATGCCTCCCATTCATGGGAATCCACTTATACTTTACATATATGCTATGGATACATCATTGGGTATCTTATTGGCTCAGGAAGATCAACACAACAAAGAGAGGGCTATCTATTACATTAGTAGAACTCTAGTCTCATATGAAATGAAATATTCTGCTATAGAGAAGGCTTGCCTTGCAGTGGTGTTTGCTTCACAAAAATTGTGGCACTATATGTTGGCTCATACTACACGTCTAATTGCTAAAATTGATCTTCTAAAATATTTGCTCAGTAAAGCTACTCTCACAGGTAGACTAGCTAAATGGGTCATGCTTCTCAGTGAGTTTGATATTGAATATGTTGAAAGGAAAGCCATTAAGGGCCAAGCAATAGCAGATCAATTGGCAGAAGCACCTCTAGTAGATCATCAACCATTGCACATTGAATTTTTAGATGAGTCCATATTACTTCTTACACATCGCTCATGGACTATGTTTTTTGATGGTTCATTTACCAAACAGGGGTCAGGTGTTGGGATACTGTTCATTACACATCAAAGGTACTCTTTACCAAAAGAATACAAGATGTTGTTTCCTTGTACAAACAACATTGTTGAGTATGAATCCCTAATCAATGGTATGAAGATCGCCCTTGAGTGGCACGTGGACAAACTCAACGTTCTTGGAGATTCACAGCTAGTCATCAATCAAGTCAATGATATCTATCAGACAAGGGACGACAAGTTGGTACCTTATAAACGGTTGGTTTATGACCTCAAAAATTATTTTACTCATATCACATTTCAACAGGTTCCAAGGGCAAATAATAAAGTAGCAGATGCCATGGCTACTCTTGCCTTCATGCTACAAATGCCTGAAAATGACTTTAGACATGAATTCCTAGTGGAGATGTTACGCTACCTAGCCTATGACTCCCCTGATTCCTAGATAATCTGTTCTATCATAGGACATGACTTATCCTGCTACCATCATATATTTTCCTACCTTCGTGACTAGATCATTCTGGATACTTACTCCCAGAATGAGAAATGTCACCTAATTCGCAGTGCTTCACGGTTCGTCATCATCGCTAATGACTTGTATAGATGTGGTCTAGATGGTACCCTCCTTAGGTGTTTAGAACCCGATGAATCCAAACAAGCGTTAGTAGAGGTGCATGAAGGCATCTGTGGGTCTCACTCTAATGGCCTAACATTGGCCCATAAACTTATTAGAGCTAGTTACTATTGGCCAGATATGGAAAAAGAAGCAACACAGTTTGCTAAGTCTTGCAAACAATGTCAACTACATGGTAATCTGATTCACGCTCCAGCCAAGGAGTTGATTCCCTTCATTACTTTCTGGCCATTTCAACAATGGGCCTTTGACTTGGTGGGTCAGATTTACCCCTCATCCTCCAATGGACATAAGTTTATAATCACAGCTACAGACTATTTTACTAAGTGGGTGGAGGCAGTCCCTCTCACCGTTGCCAGTGGCAAAATCGTAGCTATGTTTATTCTTAACTACATCATCTATAGGCATGGTGTACCCTCAGCAATTATCACCGCGGATAATGAGGGACAATTTAAAAACAAGGATTTGATAGAGCTATGCTCTAAGTTTAAAATTACTCAACATTGGTCTTCCATCTATTATCCTCAGGGTAATGGACATGCGGAAGCATCCAACAAAACAATCTATAAGATCCTGCATCGCACAGTGCATAAATTCGAACGAGATTGGCATCTCCAGATCAATCCAGCTCTTTGGGCATACAGGACAAGCATAAGAACACCAACAGGGGCTACACCCTATGCGTTGGTTTATGGAGCAGATGTTGTGTTACCTATTGAGGTCGAGATTCCTTCTCTACGAGTCTCTCTAAAAGGCCTCATTACTGATGAAGATAACAAAATATCTCGGCTACAAGAGCAAGAACTAGTTGATGAATGTCGACAAGTGGTGTTTGATCACCTTAGATCATACTAGAAAAGGATGTCTAAGAGCTATAACAAGAAGGTTAGACCAAGGGATTTCCAAGCGGGTGACCTCATCCTGAGGGAGAACCCTAAGAATTAGCAACATCGGATCCAGAAAGGGAAGTTTGAACCAAATTGGCTTGGTCCATATGTTGTCATTGCAGTGTTTGGGTCTGGCACCTATCAACTTTCTACTAGTGAAGGAGAACAACTCAAAGAGCCCATCAACGCTCTTCATCTGAAGTGGTTCTACAGCTGAGACATCTTCTGTGTGCTCATGTCTTTATTAAAGTCCTAAAAAAAATCCTAAAAATCTGAAAAAGTCCTTAAAAAATGATCATCTTAGTGAAAACCTAGCAATAGGCGCTTTGATGTATCTCCAAAAAAATTATATATTCCAAAAATTAAAAAAAAATTAAAAAATTAAAAAATACAAAAAAAAGAGAAAAAGAAAAAAAAAAGTGCCATTGATGAAAACCTGGCAAACAGGCGTCATGGTAGCAAAAAAAGAATTTCTGCCAAAAAGGTGAAAACCTGGTAAATAGGCGCCTCTTGTTCCACAATGATATATCTATCACAACACCACTTGGCTTGATGCATTTACTTTCCTGCATTGTTGCTTTCCTGCTTACATTTGCTTTTAGTTCCTGTCAAGACACCAACTCACATGGATTGAAATTGGTCATACTCTCAGGGCAACCCTCCTGATCTAGGGGGCACTGTCCTTTTATCTTTTAAAGGATCTTCTTCACATCAGTCACCAGTGGTTCTCACTGCATCTGCCTACTGTTGCCATTCTATCGAGATTGCTCACGTTTGTTACAGTTGGATTTATACTCAAACACTCTATCTATCAATACTCGGTCTTGACGATTCTATGCTTTAGTTTGTACATATCTTTTGGTCACTTTCGTGACACTCTGGTTCCACTTTCGTGACACTCTGGTTCCTTTGCGAACCCTCCTGACTTGACACTGATTCAGTGCCATACGCTTGGGGGCAATCAAATTTGGTTTGTCCTCGCACCATACGTCAAGTTAGTCATCATTACTTGGGGGCATGGTTCCCCCATTTGATCACATCTTTGGTTTACACTGGAGTCAATAATCTTTTCACTTCTCAAGGACAACTCGCTACTGACACAACCTGGTGTTTTTCAACACCACCATAAACAATGTTTTTTAACACTATCTTTGGACACATCTGTGTTTTTAACACACATCGGATATCTCAAACGTAAACATCTATCGATAAGAATCAAACACAATGCACTCACAAGCACAACGGTGTTTTTTAACACCCTCTAAACATGAATATATTCAAAAACTTTGAAACTGGTTGAGCTATGCTTGAATATTTCTTTGTATGTTATCTATTCTCATGGATTTCATTGATATTTTCTGCCTATTGCTTGTTGGTGTAGTCCCGATGATCCGACAATGTAAAATAAACAAGGTGTGTGTGATAAGAGCTCCCACACTAAGGTGGAACAACCTCACATCCCTCGATCTTGTTTATTTGTACGCCATGGTGAGGTCGGTAGTATCTCCTTGCTTGTTATTGCTCTATTTGTCATTGTTTTATTTGCTATTGATCTTTTGTTTATGCATGATCACACTCATGGTTATCTTGGCTTTGAATGCCTCGATATTGGTGTACTCTTGCAACATTAACTGGAAACAATGTTCAGGTCATCTTGGCTTTTGTGCCCTGGTGCTTACGTTTGTTTCCTACATTTTATCTTATGCAAGTCATATTCATATCCTTATGGTTGCATTGTGGCGCCAATAAGGGTTGTATCGACTTTGATGTTCCAAAAAAATGCTCAATGATGATGATTTTACGATGGGTCTCACAACCATGTCCTAGAATTTCACTTTCATATTGCATCCAGCATAGAATTGCATTTTCATATTGCATCTAGCATAGGATTGCATTTTCATTCTAGACTTGCATTGTGGCAACAATTTAGTGTTCTCTTCTTTGCATTCTCCTAGGTTCATACATAGGGGAGTTCTTCTTTAGAGTCTTCATTTCATCATGACTAACCAAGTGTTTGATCCTCGCTCTCTATCTTCAGCTATATGCTCAACCCATTTTCGGGATCAAAATCGAAATCTGACACTTCTATATAGCTCAAAATCACATTTTAAAATTTTCAGGACCGACGTGATCGGACACTTGTGCAGTCAACTTTCTGACGTCGCTTTCTCGTCAGAATCTTATCATATCATCATTTTCTAAAATCTTTGACTTTTTTCCTCAAAAGTCAACTCTATTCAAACTTGGTCAACCAGACCTCAAAATTGATTCTAAATCTTTTGAATTCTTTCGTAATTTCTTCTGAGTTCTTGATCTCTGACTCAACATCTATCTGTGATTTTTCGCTCTCCATCATCAATATGACGTGTCATCTTTATATTTCACTCCTGAGGGGGTAGGATGATTACATCATTAAATCTATTTCAATCAATCTATTCTGATTTTCAAAAGTCCTCATTGCTAGGGGCATCTCATCACTTGGGGTATGTTTAGTTTTTCGTACCTCACAGTCAAAACTGGGTACTCCATAATCAATAAGGGCATCTTTGTTCCTTACATCTTGTCATCTATTAAGCATCTGAGCAATATAACTCAGATTCTTGAGGATCAAGCTCCATTCTGGAGATGGTTCTCGAAAAACTATCTTTTTGGGACAGGTATCGGGGCAATCTAACCCTGACTCTTGATAATCAAGCTCCATCCCAGAGATGATTTTGAACCGCTATTTACCATCTTTTGAGACAGGTATCGGGGCAATCTAACCCTGAATCCTGAAGGTTAAGCCTCGTTCTAGAGATAGCCTTGTGAAAGATGTCAATCTAACCAGTGTCTGGGCAATCTAACCTAGATATTGGAGGACTAAGCTATGTTCTAGAGATAGTTCTAAAAACCTTTATTTACCATCTTTTGAGACAGGTATTAGGGCAATCTAACCCTGACTCCTGAAGGTTAAGCCTCATTCTAAGGACAGTCTTGTGAAAGATGTCAATCTAACCAGTGTCTGGGCATTCTAACCTAGATATTGGAGGACTAAGCTATGTTCTAGAGATAGTTCTAAAAACCTTTATTTACTATCTTTTGAGACAGGTATTGGGGAAATCTAACCTTGACTCCTGAAGGTCGAGCCTCATTTTGGGGACAGTCTTGTGAAAGATATCTATCTAACCAGTGTCTTGGCAATCTAATCTAGATGTTGGGGGACTAAGCTTCATTCTGGAGATAGTCCTAAAATCTCTATTGATTATCTTGTTGGACAGGTATCGGGGCAATTTAACCCTGACGCCTGAAGGTTGAGCCTCATTCTGAGGACAATCTTGTGAAAGATATCAATCTATTAGGTATCAGGGCATTCTAACCTAGATCCCTAGGGATCAAGCTTCATTATGAAGATGACCCTCGAAAACTCTATTTCGAGCGATGTCTCAGCAACCTAACCTAGACTTCGGAGAGTTAAGCTCTATCCTAGAGATGGCTCTGAACTCTTTACATCATCAATTTTCAAATCTATTCTTCTGTGCTTCAGGCATCAGACTATTCTTTGAATCAATGCACTGCTCGCACATCAATTAAAAGAGGGGCAAAATGTAACACCCCAAAATTGGCATCTTGCAACCCTAACCAATTTTGTTGCATTTGTTGTTCTTCTGAATCATCAAAGTCCTATTGTACTAGGCAATTCTGAGTTTTGACTGACTCTACTCGACCTAAGTGTCAAATGTAGAAAATCCTAAATCTACATTAATCATACATTATATTTAATTCCTAAATATCTATTGGCTAAACAAACACTATGATTGAATTAATTTAATTATAAAGTCCTAGCACTTTAATTAAATTAAATTCACCCTCTTTAGCTAAGACACATGAAAAAGGGATTAAATAATATTTAATTATTAAATAAATATCCTCATTTCAATACTTGAATTTAATTATTCAGATAATTGAGAAAAAGCAATTATGAGGTCATATTTATTTAATTAATTGGATATTCTCTCAAAAATCTTTCTCTTGTTCAGAAATGGAATCTTTGAATTAATTATGCTTTAAAGAGAAAGAAAACAATTTAATTCAAATAAAACAGAATTAAATCAAAGAAAGAAAACAACTAAAGCAAAAAGAAAACAATTTATTGTATTCTTTCAAAGAAAGCTTTCTATTTTAAACTGGCTTTTCTATCTGTTTTATTTTAAAGAGGAAAGTTTCTATTCTGATTGCCTCTAAGTCTATAAAAGAACTCTCAGTCTCTCATTCAAACCCTTCCTGAATTTCTGATCATATGCATTGTTAGAATACTGAATTATTGTCACATTTCTTAATATTTCATATAGAATAATTTTGTATTGCAATAGAATAGCTTCAATTTATAGAATAATTGCATTGAAAATCATATCTTAGATTATCTTACATCTCTCATTTATTAGAATAACTGTGCATTGCATTGCATTCATGGAGATAAATCCTTCGTTCCTAGATTGGTCTATGGTTGTGAGACTCTCGTTTTGAGAGCAATTTTGAAAACCCCATTTGGATAGAAGGTAACAGGTCGAATCATGCAGGCAGACAAGATGAATAATCTCATATTCAGTCTTGTGTGTACCTGGTGAAGAAGGACTATGTTGAAGTGTATGGTGGGTTAACAAGGCCAAATTTACCACATACAACTTCATCTCTTTTTGGAGTAGGGCTTTTCCCATGTGGTTTTCTCTATTTCTCCTCTTTACAGAGATTTTTGGTACCTCATCAGGCCTTATTTCTGGGACCCATTTTTCCTGCTTTCAGTAGCTTTTTCTAGGTTTTTAGCTTCTCCCTAAGTTTATCTTAAGGGGGGGTGTTAGAGTAATAAAGTGATTCCACTTATTAATTAAATCATATTGATTTAATTATTAAGTCACTTATTATCTCTCTTTTACTTAAGCTAAACTTTAGGCATATAATAATTAATTCCTTTATTAATTATTATTATGCAACCTAGATTTTCCCTTTAGGGTTTCAGTATCCTTTTATAAGGATTCCCTCTTTGTAAATTATTCAATTCGATGGTCATTAATTAATTGAGGATGTTATTGCATTAAGAGTTTTTCTCCATTGTTTTGTATAATATGTTTCCTCTTCCATCAATCTGTGATTTTTGGCCTCCATAGCTTTTTTGCTTCTCTTTTTGTGATAGGTTTGCATGCAGGTGATTCTTGGGAGCTGTGGGTTGACAGTTTTCATCAACTCCAATACCATCAACATACAGAACATCATATGTCTTGTTCTTTCCATCCAAGGTGATGGATCCTCTGCCTATGATAGGTTTAGGAGTGTTATCTCCAAATCTAACCATACCACCTCTGTACTTGTCTAGATGAACAAATCTGTCTTTATCACCTGTCATGTGATGAGAGCATCCGCTATCAATGATCCAATCAGTTCTGATGTCTGCTTTGGAAATTAGGGCTAACTCTTGCATTTCCTTTTCATCTTCAATGTCCATATGCTCAATCAATTTTTCCATGTCTTTAAGGGCAACGAATCCAATTTCATCTTCTCCTGAATCTTCATCAGTTACACCTTCTTCAGCATGATAGCATTCCTT
>MU225466.1:2025594-2044188 GCA_018584345.1 Thuja plicata | reverse complement strand
TAAAGAGGGAATAACAACTTCTTGTGTGGCTATCTCAAAGATATCAAAACCAACACACTGTAGATGTGTTATCATTTTGTTTTTCCAATCCAGATAATTTTCTCCATCAAACTTAGGGCTCTCTTTTATGAAGTAAGACATATGATCTACCTTAAGCTATTAGGCTTCTTCTTCAAGGCACTTGGCTTTGATACCAATTGTTAGAATAGTCCCAAAGGATAATTGAGAGGGGGGGGTGAATCAATTATCATTTTATTTAATTATTTAACCTTATTAACTCTAGAATATAATAAAGCAAATGCACATTCAGATAACACAATAGATAACAACACAACTTGGTTATGGGGAAACCAAATGGTAAAAACCCCAGTGGGAATTAGTACCCACAATGAACTATACTTGTTTATAGTAATCCTTGTTAGAAGATATTTCAACCCTGTTAGGAGTTGTACTTTACAATGCAATAAGTATATTGACCTGGTTAAGGGTCGGACCCTGTTAGGAGTCTTTTATAAATAACCCTGTTAGGGGTGGTGGACTCACTGTCCAAAAGATCACTGCTTAATGGTGAAGGCTACAACCTTCTATAGAACATATATGCACTATATCTGATGATGAACTATAGAGTAGACCTGTTGTCTTGATCAGTTCCAAAGTATTGTAATCTTCTACTGCTTCTTCACATAGACCCTTCGTGAATGAAACACAACTGATATTCTGCTCTGAACATTTTCTGTCTCTTTTCGTATCATTCACACTTAGCATATCACAAATGACTTGCTATAAGTATCTTTCTCAAAGTATGAGATCATGGGACCTATTAGACAACTCTTCATAACATCCTTGTCAGCTTTACTAATCACACAAACATAATTACAACTACGCAAATATAAATTGAATAGACGCGATGCTTCACTAAGTCGGCCTCACCAAGTTAACTCTAACTTTGCAATATTCTTGAAACACATTTGGTGCCTTTAGATAACTATCATCAACTCATAGATAATCATGAATATACACACATGTATCCTGAAGATAGGTGCAACTCAAGAACCAATGCAATACGTCATCTCTATACAGACAAACTCCAGAAACTGTAACTGCCACATAACAAAATTACTCAACACAACTAAAACTTCATATCTGAGTCTGCGTGTATGAACATAACATACTAAACATGTCTGCAACCTAAATATATCCATGCAAGGCTTGATATCATCATTCTGATAAGTACATATAGAATCACTACTATATATTATATGTTGTCATCAATGACAAACATACAATCAACTAGCTGCCAGAAGTAAATCTCCAACAGTTGCATCAACCTACACACAATCAGAAGATCATTCATGTTGATGCAAGCGCTGAGATGAACAACAACAGATACATATGTATGTAGAAAAGTACAAATCTGCACCAAACACCAGAGATAATGTATTGCTGATGGATAGGGAAATTCAAGGAATATATTAGATAAAGGGATGGAAGATGATATAGAAGAATTGCATTGTTGTCAAAGGGAGAGAGATTCTCATTATCATAAGGGAGAGATATTCTCATTATCAGGAAAATATTATATCATTATCCATGAAGATAAGTTCCTAAGAATCAAAAGGAAGAGTTAATCAATATCCAAAGGGAGAGATTGATTACATATGAAATATCCATCAAAGGGAGAGAAGTAGCAAAGGGAGAGAGTACATACTAAGGAAGAGATCACTCATTGTTGTCAAAGGAAAAAGATATGTTCAAGGAAAAGAACAGTCAAGGCAGAATACATATCAGAATAGAGACGAAAGTTGCTACATCTATCCAGTGAAGGGATTAAAGATTGAAGAAGACCACTCTGCAAGAAACAAATCTAAGCTATATGAGCTTACCGAGAGCCAGACATTTGTAATAGTTACAACAAGAGAGATTGATGAAAATGATATATTTTATATTGTATTAGTAATAATATAGTATGATAATGTAGTGTGTTGCCATAAATTCCAAAGGGAGAGATTGATGACATGTAACTGATTGAATGTTTGAAGATGTTAAGTTGATCACCGAAATGCAGAAAGATAATGAAAGACATTAAATTAGTTAATGGATTCTATTGTCATTGATGTCAACTTGATATAATCTAATTGGTTATAATCAAAGTGTCAAAGAATTCAGAGAATCAGAGAGAGAAAGATTATGCTTTCAGCAATGCATAAAAGACAAGCATTCACTAAGTGACTTTAAACACCGACGACTAGTGGAACCTGATGGACAGAGATAACCAAAGGTTAAGTCACAGTGATGCCCGAGAAAATAAACTAACGAGCATTACCGAAGAGCAGAATCACAAACATTACCAACGGCTAGAATTACAGTGTTAACCGATAGAGAAGCCCGAGGAAAACTGAAGTGTTGATCGAAGCTATCAAAGAGTTAAAACACCGAAGTTAACTAGAGTTCAGAAATGACAAAATATCTAGCTGGCAGAGCTAAAGATAAACTTAACTGATTGTTGACATTGTTTTAATCGACAAGTTAAAACCAGAGATTAGTAAAGGATTTAAAGTTGTTTTATCCAGTTGGAAAGAAGATTTCTACAAGATAAAACATGAGTTATGCTTTAAATCAAGATTGGCTAAGATTGTGGATCATGCCAAGAACAAGAAAATTAAGAAGAGAGAAACAATGATATCATGTCTATAAAGAGACAACTTAATTCATTATGAATTAAGGGGAGTGACTGAAAAAGAGGATGCTAAAGAGAAATTGATGAAGAACAACTTCATACAATCCTAATCAATCAAGATGAGGAAAGAGCTAAAGATTTTTGTGGACACCGAGCAACAGAGAAACACAACATCACCAAGCAGAACAAAAAGTGGAGCAAAGGTATTAAAAATATATATTAATCTGAATGGTTTAATGAGCTTATAATAGATATGAAAATATGCAAGTATAAGTTATATATGTGAATAGATCATTTACTATTTTAGTTTAACCATTGATTTAGAAATTCTCTTAACCGAGCAGGACTTAACAATCCTTTCTATATTGAGATACATCCCAAGGAGTATCAAAAAGTTTGATCATGAAGATAACATGAGATGCCAGATACCATTTGACAAAATACATAGGGTTTGGTCATAGAAGGTAGCACAAAGATGCCCGATATCAAGTGACAAACTAATCTTTTAAATCCTCTAAAAAGGTCACACCTAACAATGTGTTTGTAACCTTTAACAGGGTTGTCTCTTCACCGAGCTCACTTTAGAAGAGTGAAAATTTTGGGTTACCGGTCCCAAGTGGTTTTTCCCTTACCAGGGTTTCCACATTAAAAATCCATGTGCCAATGTGTTTATGAGTCATTACTTTAGTGTTTTTCATTACACATAACTAATCTAGATTGATCGGTATACACTAAGCAATTTACTATTTTTTCAGTAAATGAAAGACTGTTATTCGGTAAACATTAAGAATATGATTTAACAGAGCACTCCGAGTAGTAGTTATTTATTAAGATTGTTTGAAGGCATTCATCTTGTAGGACTGAAGATAACTAGAGGCTTAATGTTGTGGTACTATGTTTTTTGGTTGATTAATTGGAATATTTTTAAGGTCACTGATTCACCCCCCCCTCTTAGTTATTTCTAACACTTCCCAGATCAAGACATCCTGATTAGGGGATAAAGAGAGCACATTCAGAGCAGTAATGAGGGAGGAAAAATCATGAGAGATAGAGGGCAAGTCCACCAAGGAGTTCCCCACTTTATAGTTGCAAACCTGGGGGCCAAATTGATGGTTACACTCATCCCTCTAAATTTTGTCAGGCTCACAGTCCCTCAAAGGACTGACCTAGAGCCAATTGTCATCCTAGAAGTTAACGGTTTGACCATTGCCAATTTTCCATTTAGCTTTTGACTTAGCTAAATCTTTATCATTGAGGAAGCCATTCCAAAAGAAAGAGCCTTTCAAAATGTCATCACAGTGAAAGAAATAACTCAAAGAATCATTAGAAAGATACTTATCTTCAATAAAGTCTCTCCATTCCCCTTGCCATGCAAGATGCACCATATCTGTTTTGCTTGGAGAGCTTTGTTGAAAGGCCTAATTCTCCTTATCCCCAGACCTCTGGCACTTTTAGGGAGACAAACTTTGTCTCAAGCAATTAGAGGAAATCTCTTATGCTCCTCAACCTTTGACTAGAGAAATCTTCTTTGAATTTTTTCCATTGCCTCCACAAATTTAGCAGGTATCAAGAAGAGGCTTAAGACATAGGTTGGCAAGTTTTACAGAGTAGATTTAACCAACTAGATTTTTCCTTCTTGACTGAGAGTGATCCCCTTCCAGGCAACTAATTTCCTATTGAA
This sequence comes from Thuja plicata, assembly GCA_018584345.1. Taxonomy (NCBI): domain Eukaryota; kingdom Viridiplantae; phylum Streptophyta; class Pinopsida; order Cupressales; family Cupressaceae; genus Thuja; species Thuja plicata. The sequence goes on along the minus strand of MU225466.1, from coordinate 2,039,830 downwards.
TCTATCAATGAGTTTGTTCCATAAATCATTGGGGGCTTAACACCAAGAGGGAGGCCCAAGTAATTATAAGGAAGGGATCCAATGCCACATCCCAAAATCTCCACAATTCTCCTTTGTCTATCCTCAGGGGTATTGATATAGAAGAGAGAACTCTTATACCAGTTGATAGATTGTCCAGTGGCTCTAGTATAGGAGTTAAGGAGGTTTTTGACAACTCTAGCTTCTCTCACTAAAGCCTCCCCTCCTAAAATAGTGTCATCAACAAATTGCTGGTGAGAGAAAATAGTGCTACCAAAGGTCAGTCTGATACCTTTCAGCTCCCCAAAACTCCTTTTTTCCATGATTGATCTCCCAAGGCACTCAACCAAAATAATGAAGAGAATGGGACATAGGGGTCACCTTGTCTCAAACCCCTAGAAGCTTTGAAGAAAGCGGAAGGAGAGCCATTGACCAGAACCGCCAGTGAAGGAGAAGATATGAATTGATGGATGATCTTGCAAGTATTCAAGTTGAAACCAAAATCTCCAAGCACCATCAGCAGGAAGGACCAGTCAACACGATCATAGGCCTTGGACAGGTCCAGCTTGAGGAGGAATCCTTCCCTCTTTCTAGCATCTAAGGAGTGGATCACTTCGTGAACCGCCATAATGGAATCAAGAATTTGTCTACCCGAAATAAATCCTAACTACTGGTGAGCAATGATAGAGGGGAGCACTTTGAGAATTATGATGGTAATGACTTTAGAGATAATCTTATAGAAAGAATCGCATAAGCTTATGGGTCTGAAAAGCTCCATAGAGTCTGCCCATGAGACTTTTGGAATAAGAACCAGGAAAGTAGCTTTAAGTTCCTTTAGAAGGTTTTTGGACCCATAGAATTCCCGCACCACTTTGACTACTTCCCAGTACCTTTGGAAGAAAAACAAAGGGAAACCATCCGGTCTTGGGGCCTTATCACCGAGAAGGGAGTCCATGGATTTTTTAAATTCTTCCAAATTAGGAATAACACTTAGAACTTTGTTTTGATCTTACAAGATGATTTTGGGTATGTTTCTCAAGAGGACCTCCTAGTCCTCCTCAGAGAGGTCATGGTCTTTTGAGAGAAGGGATGAGAAAAAATCAATAGCTTCATTAATTATATCATTATCATCCTTTAATATTTGATCCCCCATCTTTATGCTACTGATCTTGTTGGCAGCCCTATGTTTCATTGCAGACAAGTGGAAGAACCGAGTATTTTGTTCCCCCTCCCTTAGCCAAATGGATCTAGATCTCTTCTTCTAGAAAAGTTCCTTCTTCCCTATAACATTGTGGTACTCTGAAAGCAGTTTTTTGTTGTTGTTGCAATCTTTCCTCATCGTACCCTTCTCTCTGGATTTCCTCTTGGAAAAGATTGAGATCTGTTATTTCCTTATCTTTGGTGGAGAAGATATCACTAAACTCATTATTATTCTAATGCTTGATGTTTATCTTGATGTTTCTGAGTTTTTTTGCCACTTTGAACATTGTCGATCCTTTTATATCAATGTTCCACCATTCCAAAATCTTGTTTGTCAGATTAGGATGAGTAGTCCACATCTTTTCAAACTTGTAAGGGAAGTTTCTTTTCTTAATAAATGGGTCCAAAGAGAGAGCCAAGGGAAAATGGTCTGACCCAGTCCGCACTAAGGCAAAAAGTTTACTATTGTGGGAATTCAGCCAATCAACAGTGATCAAAGCTCTATCCAGCCAAACTTGGATGTAGTCTTTCCCAATTCTCCTATTACTCCAGGTAAAGTTCATGCTCTAAAGGTCCACATCTAAGAGGGCCTGATCATTTATGTAAGGTGTGGAAAATTAGGTTAGAGCCATTTCTATCTAATGGTCACTGTTTTGCCTCTGTCAGACCAGTGACCTTCAAAACCTTCTAACTTTAATCCTATTGCACTTCAAATCAAACTACTTAATGCATAAGAAAGAAGAAAATGAACATTATAAAATCATGGAGACCGATCACCTATGCCAATCCGTACAGAAGCAAAGATACAGTTCAGAATATGCAAATGAGGGTGCAGACATCTGTACAAAGGTGTCAGAAGTAAAAGTCTCAATCCAAAATTTCATTTGTCCAAACATTGATTCCAAGCTCATATACTGAGCTTGGGTGGTTACATTCAGTTCTAACCATATTTTTGCCAAATCTTGCAAAAGTTGCTCGAGCAACTTTCAAAGTTGCTAGTAACTTTTTGCATTAGAAAGCATTTTGACTTCCTATGTCAACTCGATGGTTGATGTTGACTCCTACGACCCTAAATAGCATAAGTAGGGTCCTAAAACATACCTCCAACCCCTATTGTCCAAAAATGACAACTTTGCACATATTGAGGCCAAAATGACCTAATGAGCACTAAGGCTCTTACAATCATGAAGTTAGACTAACATGTTTCCAACCTTTTGGAAATTATTCTACCACAAACACTCAACTCCTAAAACATCCTAAACACCGGGAGGTGCCCTGCACCATACTCCCCTGGACAAAATAGCTCAAGTCCCTTGAGTTAGGAGGTCTTTAATGGTGACCCCATGTTTCAGTATGTCCAGCTCTGTCATCCAAGTGGCCTCAGCTTCAGGAAGTCCCTGCCACTTGATAAGGTACTCCTTGTAGTTTCCCTTCCTTGTCTTCTTGATTACTTTTGAATCCAATACCCTTTCCAATTGTAATGGCTTTAGGGTAGGCAAGTCTTTCACCCACTCATCATCCTCCAGATCTGCAAGTGTTGACTGACCTATATCTGAAGGTGATCCCCTATAGGGATACAAATCACAAACATTAAAGATGGGTGAGATTCCCAAATCAGGAGGTAACTCCACCTTATAGGCATTTTTTCCATACTTGTGCAAAATCTTCAAAGGCCCTATCTTTTTCATTAGTAGTTTAGTAGGTTGGCCTTTGGGTAGCCTCTCCTTCCTAAGGTAGGCAAGTACTAGATCCCCCACTCTAAATTGTAAATCCCTCCTGGTCTTATCAGCTCTAATTTTGTACTTCTCCACTTGTTGTTGCAAGGTCTTGTTGACTTGCTTATGCAACTCCTTCATTTGTTCTGCAAATGACTCCCCTTGTGCACTCCTCTTGTCTTGCAAACTAAGATCTCTTAGCTCCAAAATTCCTTTAGGATTGACCCCATAAACTATCTCAAAGGGGCTCTTACCTGTACTCCTATTCATGGAGTCGTTGTATGCAAATTTTGCCTGCCCAATGATATGATCCCATGATTGTCCATGTTGCTTGGTCAAACATCTCAACAAATTTCCAAGTGACATGTTTACTACTTCTATTTTCCCGTCTGATTGTGGATGATAGGTTGAAGAGAAAGATAAATTAGTTCCAAGCATCTTCCAAAGAGTTCTCCAGAAGTGGCCCACAAACTTTGTATCCCTGTCACTGACAATATTCAAAGGCAAACCATGAATTCACACAATATCCCTGAAGAAGAGTCATGCAATCTGAGAAGAATCATTAGTTTTTTTGCATGGAATGAAGTGTACCATCTTGCTGAAATAGTCTACCACCACAAATACACTATCATGGCCCCTTGTTGTCTTTGGTAACCCCAAAACAAAGTCCATACTAAGGCACTCCCAAGGCCTTTGGGGTATAGAGAATGGTTGATATAACCCACTATTGTTGCTCTTTCCTTTTTCCCTCTAACAAATCTAACATTATTCCACAAATCTCCTCACATCTAACTGCATTTTAGGCCAATATTAATGCCTATGCACCTGCTCAAAGGTTTTATCCACTCCAAAGTGGCCTCCCAAGCTCCCTTGGTGTTTCTCCTTCACAATGTTTTCCCTCATTGATCCTTGAGGAATACACATAAGGTGACCTTTGAACAATAGGCCTTCCTACAATACATACTCACTGAAATCCACCTTGAACCCCTGCTGAAACCTTACACAAGATTCATAAGCTTCCTTCAAGTCTTTTTCTTCTTTGTAGAGATCCTTCAAATCATCCATTCCTACACTTTGTAGTTGTATCTCTTGGATTGTGAGTACTCTCCTACTAAGACCATCTGCAACCTTGTTGCTAACCCCCTTCTTGTGCTTAATCACAAAGGTATAAGCTTGTAATGCCTCCACCCATTTCATGTGTCTTTGGTTCAACTTTTCTTGCCCATTTAAGAAACTCAAGGCATGATTGTTTGTATAGACCAAAAATTCCCTAGGTAACATGTAGTGCCTCCACTTCTTCACAGTTTTTACCATGCCATATAGCTTCAAATCATAGGTGGAGTACTTTTTTTTTGCCCCATTCAACTTCTCAGAGAAGAATGCCACACGGTGTCCCTCTTGGCTCAACACTGCTCCTATAGCCAACTTGCTAGCATCACACTCTACCACAAAGAGTTGATTAAAATTGGGAAATATAAGTGTAGGTAACTCTGCAATCCTCTTTTTCAACATTTCAAACCCCTGATCTGTTCCTGTTGTCCATTGCATTTGATTCCACCCTTTATGGTGTTCAAAATTGGGGCACATACATGACTGGAATTTCTTACAAATTTCCTATAGTAGGAGGCCAATCCATGGAAACTCCTAACATCCCCTACAGACATAGGTGTAGGCCATTCCAATATGGACTTAACTTTTTCAAGGTTCATTTTCATGCATCCATTAGCAACCACAAAACCAAGGTAAACAAGTTCAATTTTTAGAAACTCACACTTTTCTTGATTGATCATTAACTTTTCTTGATGTAGCCTCCTCAAGACCATCTCCAAATGCTTCATGTGCTCCTCCTTGGACCTACTAAATATAAAAATATCATCAAGGTAAACTATTACAAACTTACCAATAAATTCCGCCAACACTTCATTCATGAGTCTCATGAATGTGCTAGGTGCATTACTTAGGCCAAAGGGAATTACTAGCCACTCATACAGACCCTCGTTGGTCTTAAATACTATCTTTCACTCATCCCCTGGCCTCGCCCTTATTTGATGGTGCCCTGACTTCAAATCCACCTTGGAAAAGTAACAAGAACCTCCTAAATTGTCCATTAAGTCTTCAATCCGGGGAATTGGGAATCTATATCTGATGGTGATCTTGTTTATAGCCCTGGAGTCTATACACATCCTCCATTTTCCATCCTTCTTAAGTGCAAGTACTGTAGGTACAACACATGGGCTCAAACTCTTTCTTATTAACCCCTTATCCAACAAATCGCGGATTTGCTTGGCTATCTCTGCATTTTGGCTTGGTGTCATCTTATATGCTGCTTTGTTTGGGAGATTTTCTCTGGGAATGAATTCAATCTGATGAATCACATCCCTCATAGGTGGTAGGACACTTGGCAAACAATTATCTACAATCTCATGGTATTTCTCTAACAATGCTTGTACCTCTAATGGTAGGTTGGGTTTCTCTTTAGTCTCCTCTTTGGGCTTCACTATTACTGCACAACAAATACCTTTCTCCTTCTTCATGACTTTGAGAAACTCCTTCCCACTCAACAGCATCACACAAGTTCCCACATGCTTCTCTTCATTGGGTTCTTGCAATGGGTCCATTTGAAACTTCTTTCCAATCTTGGTAATGACATAGTTGTTCTTTTCCCCATCATGTATGGCTTTAACATCATATTTCCATGGAAATCCTAGGAGCAAATGGCATGCATCCATAGGGAGTATGTCACATAGGAACTTGTCCTTGTAATCCCCAATCTCAAACTCTACTAAAGTTTGTTCATCTACCACTATTTGCTGACCCTTGTTCAACCATGAAACCTTGTAAGGTGTGGTATGAGGTATCCTTCTCAACTTCAACTTTTCCACCATATCAGTGGACACTATGTTCTCAGTGGATCCAGAGTACACTATAACCTTGCAAATCTTCCCATGAGACCTACAAGTTCTCTTGAATAAGTTATTTCTTTGTGGTGGCTCTATGGTGTTAGGAACTTTCAATAAGGTTCTCCTTAACATCAAGTTTTCTCCATCTAGTACTGGTCCTGCCTTGGAAATGGGAGAAGTAACACTTTGAGTATAATCCTCTTGGACTAACTGGTTCCTCCTATCCCCCACTGAAGATGAAGAAGCCTTCTCTGGACACCTGCCCATTGTGTGACCCACTTGGTTACAATTATAGCACCTTCCAGTGAAAACTTAATTAGTTCTTCCTTGTGATTGGAACCTACCTCTTGGGGGTCCTCTACCTATGTATCCTCCCCTTTGGAAAGATCCTTTAAAATTATTTCCACCACTGTTCTCCATTGACTGATTGTCCTCTTGCCTATTAGGGCTCTGTCCCCTACTATAGTTACCCCTGCCTCTCTGAAAACCCCTATTGTTATTGCCACCTCTTCCTCTTTGATGGAAGTCATTCCTTCTCCTTGCTTTATCCTCTGCTCTCAGGGCCAATTGAAAACATTTATGCATGCTTTCTAGAGCCATCATGCTTATCTCATCTTGTATTCCTTGCCTTAGTCCATTTAGATACCTTGCCACTTTCTCCATCTCATCTTCTTGTCTCCTAGCCCTTAGGCTCAGTTCATGGAACTCCTTTGTATATATGCACTCATTGACATTTCTTTTTGTCTGAGATTCTGGAGTTTTTGGTACATTTGTATTTCATAATCAGTGGGCAAGAATTGTGCCCTCAACCTGATTTTCATCCTTTCCCAAGAAACAATCTTCTTCTTCCCATTACTTACCCTTTCATCTTGAATCATATTCCACCATACCAGTGCAGAACCTTTGAGTCTATCCTTTGCATAGCTAACTCTCTTCTCCTCTGCTACCTCCTTGTAATCAAATTGGTTGCCTATGGCTTCTAGCCAATCCAACAACTCCTCTCCATTCAAGCTACCACAATAAAATGGTATGTGTTCCATGATGTCCTTATTTAAGGATTTGAATGCATCTAAAAACACCTTTTGCTCCTTGTCTATCTCAGGTTCTTTTCCCTTGTTGGATGACTCCTCAGTTTGACTATCATCATCCCCATCACTTTCATCACCCCATTCAGTAATCTTCTTTTTGCTTTTGGTCTCGGTCACATGAGCCTTCTCTAAGAGGCCTTGGACCAACTCCACTATGGCATCCCTACTCATTGCCTTAGGTCACATACCGTCAAATTCTTGACTCTCTTGACTCTCCTCCCCCTCAAACATACACAACCTTCAAGTTATTCCCGCTCTGATACCACTCTGATGCAGAGGGTTTGACAACTAGGTATCACTTCCTTTCAAGATGTTAGTTTTGTGCCTAAGTCAACCATCCCATGGTTGTTCTTGTTGGATCTTCTTCCCAATAGGATCTCCAAGACCCCTCAACCAAATTATCCTCCAAGGTATAGTTGGATCCAAGAAGACTCCAAAGTTACCAAGCTTAACTAGTCCAACTAGTTACCAAAAAGCCTAGTTTCTTCTATTAATTCACCACCCAGTCTATCAAAGCTCTGCCTAGGATCTTCTCACACACTCATTGAGACTCTACATACACTTCTTGACCCTTTCTTTGTCATTTTGCATCCTTCTTAACACTCCAAGATGCCCCATCCTTTCATTTGGTCTTTAATTCACTAGGAGGGCTAATTGATCAATTCCTTGTAGCCCTGTTTTTACTGATTTTGGTCTATTGCTTCCAAAACCTCCAAATGACCCTACAAACAAACTTGAGAATCTTTAAGATATCATTCTACCCTATCAGAATCCAAAGCCCGACCTCTGATTGCTCCCAAAACCCTATTTTCTTGCAGGTCCTAGTTTATAGCCTATTAATTAGGCCTCTAGACCAGTCAACATGAATAATTGCTAAACATGTCTCCAAACTTTGATTCACCTCCAACCACCATTGAATCCTTTTAGCAGACCTTCTTGAGCATCCAAAAATTCTATCAAGTCCTTCCCAAAAGGTCGTGGGTGCATACACAAATTCAATCTCTTCCCTGTCCTGGCTCACCTGGTTTCACCAGTCAGCCATAGGGCATCATCTTAGGCCTGTGAAATCCATTGAGACCACAACCAAAAGAACAAAAACACTAACTACTGACCCTAACCCTTCCTTCCCCATGGTTTTAGACAAATCCACCGGAGGAAAATTAGGTTAGAGCTATTTCTAACTAATGGTCACTGTTTTGCCTCTGTTAGACCAATGACCTTCAAAACCTTCTAACTTTAATCCTATTGCACTTCAAATCAAACTAATTAATGCATAAGAAAGAAGAAAATGAAAACTATACAATCATGGAGGCCGATCACCTATGCCAATCCGTACAGGACCGTACAAAAGCAAAGATACAGTTCATATTATGCAAATGAGGGTGCAGACATCCGTACAAAGGTGTCAGAAGTAAAAGTCTCAATCCAAAATTTCATTAGCCTTGTCCAAACATCGATTCCAAGCTCATATACTGAGCTTGGGTGGTTACATTTAGTTCTAACCATATTTTTGCCAAATCTTGCAAAAGTTGCTCGAGCAACTTTCAAAGTTGCTAGCAACTTTTTGCATTAGAAAGCATTTTGACTTCCCATGTCAACTCGATGGTTGATGTTGACTCCTAAGACCCTAAATAGCATAAGTAGGGTCCTAAAACATACCTCCAACCCCTATTGTCCTAAAATGACAACTTTGCACATATTGAGGCCAAAATGACCTAATGAGCACTAAGGCTCTTACAATCATGAAGTTAGACTAACATGTTTCCAACCTTTTGGAACTTATTCTACCACACACACTCAACTCCTAAAACATCCTAAACACCATCAAAACAAGAAATAGGGAGGTGCCTTGCACCACCATTGCTAAATTTTTAGGGTTGACTGATATGAAATGGTCAATCGAGTAAGAAAAATAAATAAATTTTTGGAATCAAATAAAATAATGATAGTCAAACTCATCGTAAATATTTGATCTCATATTTAACATGCCATTTAAATGAAAGGTAAATGCCAGAATATGGATGCATGAAGGTTTATCAATGATGTAAGTGATACGTTAAATTTCAATAAGTCAAAAGCAGAGTGGGGAGATAAATCAATGTTATAATAAATAGAGATTTGGGTCTAGTGACAAATGTAAGTGCAAATAAGTAACAAATAAAATTTGATTATATTGCAACAATTCACTACGTTGACAACATGACCTAATTGTGCTCTCTTTTCTTGAGAAGCATTACTTCCACCCATCTGCCCATTGATTTCATTAATGACCCATACAAGTAATATTTTTTTGTGCTCGGTCAAGACATATCTCCCGCAAAAAGATGTATTGACAATTGTATTATTTTACGAGATTTGATATTTTTAATTTCTTTTTTATATGTCATTCCATGTTTATGCTTTGACCCTTATATTTTATATGTCATTCCATGTTTATGCTTTAACCCTTATATTTTATATGTCATTCCATGTTCATGCTTTGACCCTTATATTTTATATTACATTGTTATTATAAAATATTTTTCACTTAAAATAATATTTAAAAATGCATGTTTAATTTATATAAAATAATGTAAATAATTGGAAAATACTAAAAAATAGTTTTAGTTTGTTTATTGATTTTAATTAAAAATAAATAAGTATATTTAATTTTTATTTATATTCTATTTTTGTTTTATATTATATTTTTATTATGAGAGAGAGAGAGAGAGAGAGAGAGAGAGAGAGAGAGAGACTAAAACATGACACTTGTTTAGTAGTGGAGACGTAAAAAATAACTCCATTTTTGTAAATTGTTGTAATTATTAGCTCCACAAACACCTAAGATTCTTGATAAATCATATCACTAAACATTGTTTGAATTTGTGCTATCAATGCTAATTTATAACTACTACTGCTTAGAAAGAAATTAAATACATCTCTCTTACATTAATAGAAATCTCATTTAGAAATTCATATTTTATGTTCCCCTTCCACATATCTTTGACTTACTCATTGCACACTAAGGTGGGATTGCTAGTTGTAATCTATTGTAGAATGAGATGCCATACCTATATATGCCGACTTGTTTCCATAAAAAAATATTATATTCTTCGTATGAGATATTTAAAGAAAATAGAAAGATATCTTTAGTCGAGAGTAAAGGTAAACCACTCGAATACAGGGCCCGTCGAACTATTTAGGTTTTCCAATGTTCTTTTCCTCGATAAAGCACCAAAACCGCGCTTCGTCTGTTTATTTAATATCTTAATTTACGTTGGTTGAGTAGCATTTCGGACTCGCTTTCAACAGAAGAGGACCTGTTTTCGTTTATTACTTGGGTTAAGAGGAAACTGTAAGTAAAATCTGTCTGCTGGTTGACTGTTTGAGCTTGTGCAGGAGTTTCGTCTAGGGTTTTGTTTGTATTATTTTGGTTTTGTATTCTGTATTTTCATTATTTAGTTTTTTTTCCCTGGTATCAGAGAAGCAATGTCTGGGAAGGAGGACTACCGTGTGTTTGTTGGGGGTCTTTCGTGGGACACCTCTGACAGAGAGCTGGAGAGCACCTTCAGCCGCTTTGGCAAAGTTTTGGAAGCCCAGGTGTGTTATAATACTTAACCCAAACCCGAAATCTTACATATCGCGCTCCCATTTATTCAGAATTTGTGTCATTTTGTTTTTTTTGTTCTGTAATCATCTGGGTTTGAAAACCTAAGTGGAAATGTCGGTGGTTTTTATTTTTATTTTTATTTGTGAACCCTATAACAGGTACTTTGGTTTGTTTTATGACTTAGTTCCTCTCACAGCATTTGTTAGCTACCCCAGAATGTCGTTTTATAGTAGTTTTCCAGCATTACTAGCTTAGCTGTTGTCTATTCAGGTCAGAGTTTTTAAGCTGTTTTATGACCAGTTTTAGTTGATGAATGTTGAGAAGATTTTTTCTTGGTTTATATCGACATCGTGGGGGTATATCATTGTGAATATAGACATATAGGAGGAAAGGATTCTGGAGTTGAATACATTCTAACTTGTTGAATTTTTCGGACAATATTGTATTAATAGTTGCTATTTTAAAGTTGTTAGTGTTAATTATGGTTACTTATAATTGAATGAAATGTATTTCTTAGATCTATAAAGTAACAAATCATGTGATGTTGCAATAGCGGACCATTTAATACATGACTTAATGCACAAGTATGAGTCTTAATTTTTCTTTTTGGTCCTTTTGGACATCTTGACAAAAAGCATGTTGATATGACATCATATTCGATGACGGGACTCCGAAATCTTAGTTATAAGTAGACAACTTGTCAAAGAAGTTCCTATTAAAAATTAAGATGTTGAAAATAGAAAGTTAAGATGCTCAATTACTAAATCCTTTTCCCTAACTACAGTTGATTTCAGAATAACATTGTTTTTTTTTCAGTCATATGAGCTATTGATAAGTGAGCTATTTTGCATCGAGTTTTGTGAATTTGAGCTGACAACAGGGTTTTCTATTTATTTGTTCCTCAACATCTATAAATTTTTTTTTGGTGTCTTTTAAAACCTAAATAAAGCCTCTTTATTTGTCTTGAAATAGGCGTCCTTTCGCCACTCTCTTACCTTTCTAATTATAAAATTTGTTGTCTTTGGGTCAGGGTCAGGTGTTATCAGTTATACACCTTATAGTAGCCACATAATATGCAATTCTCAACTAATCCTCGATACATACAATTTTACTCACAATGCGTAGTTTTAATTTGAAAATAACAGCTGGCAGTCCTTTTGCCTATGATTCTTTCCTATGGTTTATTTTTCCTTTGAGGCTAATCATATTGCATAGTTACTAATGATGGGAAATTGGAATTGTTTTCTCATTTCTGTTGCTTATTGGGTTCACTTTGTTGAGGGGACTTTCCAAGAAATGTGCCCCTTCTGTGAGCTCAAAGGCGATCTTTGATTTCGACTTTTTAGATACATATGGTAAAGGAAATGTTGATGTGTTTATTTTAAAATATTATTTATCATTTTTTAATCCAATTGCCTTGTGCGTAGTGGAAACCCTTTGGCCAGGTATGCAGAGGTTAGGCTATTGAGCTTTAACCGTTTGTTTGGTTACTTGGTAATTTCCTTGAGAGCAACCTGCATGTAGCCCCTAAGGGCAACCTTCACATAGCCACCTATCCGTGATTGTGAACAATGGTGGCATGTTTGTAAGCATTTCAGATTTCTAGTAGTCAGGGTGTCAACCTGGATGAATGGAGAAGCTTCTGGCTATGTTGAAGGCCTGAGTTTCAACAGCCTAAAAATTGCACTTCTGCATACTTTTTGATTTTTTTCGATTAAAATATATGTGGGCCTATTATACAGTCTAGGCTTCGGTAAAAGCTATAAGCAGAGTGGTGGTATTAGGAAAAAATTGATTCTTGAGATTTTCTTAGAATGGAATATTGTTTTGAACATTTGGTCGTTTGAATGAGAAGTTTCTCCTTAGCTTGAAAAATATTGCATTCTCAATACCCTTGGAAATCTAGCTGGCAAAATCTGAATCCAATGCTTAAGTATGCAAGGTACATGAAAGATGTCAAAGTGCATGCCACTCTAAATGCTGGAATCTCAATTAACAAAACTGAAAATTAGCTGAAAGCTTGAATGAAGAATGGAACTTGATTGACACTTTTAGAACTGAAACTGAAGTGTATAGACAGAGAAACCCTATTGATTAGCAAAATGTTAAAAGTTAAGACCACACCAAGATGCTTTACCATTATCAAAACTAACTATTTACAAATAAGACGGACAAGAAACTTTCCAGAATTTTTTTGTTGCCAATTCATGCTTTATACAAAAGCAGTATTGATGCTACACTTGGCCATGAACACTCTTCCAGAAGCTATCTATGTTAATCATTTTGGACATTCAGGACGAGAAGGCTTAACTCCTTTTTTAACTTCCCTTTGTAGTCTGGGACAGTGGGTTTTTGTAACTTTGTCACATGACAGAATTGTTGCGACTTTGTTTCATATTTATGATGCTTTATAAATCCCTCAATTATTTCTTTGTAAACACCTTCATCGCGACTTCTTGTTGCTAATTCCTTGGGAGAGATTTCTTGCGTTTCTTTCATTATGATCTCTACGACCAGATTTTTGGAACTCCTATAACGTGATTTCTTGTTGCCCTCCTGTGATGACCCCGTGAATTTGAGGCCACTTGGCCTGGACGGCAGTGCTGGCTGCTAACTGTGCAAGTTTACTGTTTTGTTTTCTCAGAAAGATCAGATTGCTGTCATCTGTGCAATTTTGTCTTTTTGCATAAAATCAGAGTTTTGTTTTGTTTTATCTCTGTTTTGTATCTACTACTGACTTTTAGAAGGGGTCAAATCAGATTGTTTAATTGCCTTTTACTGCAAGGTAATGAACCCTTCTACCGACTTCTAGAAAGGGGCAAAATCAGATTGTTTACTTGCCTTATGGGAAGTTAATGAATCACCCCAAGTAGGTATATATAGAAGACTGCAATGTTGTTTTGGGGGATGCTAAATATTTTTGTTGCTGTTGAGCACGGCTGGGTGAAGCGACGAAACCCCATGAATCACCTCTGCTGTCTGGGTGAAGGGACGACCCCCCCCTCCACGAATCACCTCTGCTGTTTGGGTGAAGGGACAAAACCCCCACGAATCACCTCTACTGTCGAGTTTGCGCAATCTGTAAGCTCAACTGCTGCTGTTAAGAAAATTTATGTCAGTTTTCTATGAATAAATCGGTTCCAGAATTTGCAGCTTCTAGTGAATCTGCACTGCTGAATGTTTGAATGATCTATAAGAAATTTGGAGTTCAGTATAAATTAACGTTTATTTTCTTGAATCTATATTGTTATACTTATTTTCTTGAATCTATATTATGCAGTGAAACCCGGGGACGCGTACCCGGCCCAAAACCCCGGAGTACCGGGTACTGGGACGTCCCTGGGACGGGTACTCCGCGTACCGGAGTACCCCCACCGCCGCCCGAGCTTTGCCGTTTCCCCGTCGCACCCCAGCCGCACCCGTCCGGTACTTCGGTACTTGACGGGGTGCGGCCGGCGGCAGACATGAAAAAGTGCATTTTTTTTAAGTTTTTAAATAAAATTTGGTTTTCTAATTGGTTCTTATGGAACCCTAAAAGGATGTGGGTCCCATGTAAGGCCCTCTAAGCCTTCATAAGGCCCATATACTTCATTTGACATTCTCATTCATAATTTTCATTTTTGCAACAGCTGAGAGGAAGGAGTGAAAAAGAGTTGAAAGAGTGATTGGAGAGTGATTGGAATCATGATCATCTTTATGATATTTGAATATCAATATTTCATCTTT
>MU225466.1:2006401-2025446 GCA_018584345.1 Thuja plicata | reverse complement strand
CCTCTGCAGCACCGCTGGCCCCTCTGCAGCACCCCTGGCCCCTCCCCCCCCCTCGTCCCCCCGCCGTACCGAAATTGAGGCCCTTTTTTTCGCGTACCCGAAACTCGTCCCCCCGTCCCCCGTACCCCCGTACCGGTGTAACACTGATATTATGTAAACAGTTTGTTTTTGAATTTTATACTTTAAGAAAAGTAGAGATTCAGATGCACCTCCTACGGCTTCTATGTCAGGATTCTTTTAAAATACTAAAGCAATGCCTTGATATTAAAACATTCCCGACCTATGATGAATATTATAAGAGATTTTCTTATACAAATAAATAATAACATTTCTCTTTATTGAAATGCAACAGGCTTAGTTTTATTCTGGCATAGACATTTTATACCCAGAATTGGCCTAGTTTTCTTCTGGTTAGGTAACATAGTCTACTGAATGCATTGTGATGGCTCAACGGACTTGGTACATAGTGTCCTATTTTATTGTATATTCTTTTAATGTAGTCCAATTGTACTGAATTTTTTCTCGCTTCTTATTTTTTGGTATTTACAACATAAATAAAAATAGTACATGTGTCCGTCTTTGAAGCATTCAACTGATACCCTGTTTTGAGTATTTATTCTCATTTATTTCCTCTAGGTTCTGGTGTTGGCAAAATATTTAAAAGGGACGTTATTATGTACCGTCTTATGATGCAGAGTATTCTTCTATTCGAAAACCATCATAGATTATTATCAAAGGATTGATAATTTAGGGCCTAGAGCTATTCTTTGTTAATATACTTTCATACATGTATAAAAAATGTAGTGTAGTTTGTATCCCTAAACTTAAGGTTAATTGAGACAGACTTTGTTCAATTGAGACTGACTCCGCTTCTAAGTTCTTACCATTTATTTTAAGAGACTTGCTTGTAATTCCAATTGAGAAGACAAACGGGTCAACAGTGGCATTTTTTTAAGCTTGAGAATTAGAAGATATGGTGCTGACATGAAATTTAGCTAAATAGTTGAGCACTAAACTATATAAGTTTCATATTTGTTATAACAGTCTTAAGACTTTGGATGGTAAGAATAGTGTTGAAGCAGTAGATGAATCTGTTTGAAATCTTGGCTTCAATTGATCCGACCTCTCTTCACATCTTGTCCCATGGATTGTAATGTGAGTGAGTATAAATTAAAATAATATATATATATATATATAAAATTTTATTATTAACATTTGTTCCACCTACAATAATAGTTGCAATTTTGGTATTGCCAAAACTAGTGGTTTGCTAATCTTTTACTTCAACTAAACAAAAAACTTTTGTTGAATTTTATCCCATATAAAATTTTACCCTATATAAAAGATACAATTGCCATTATTATGGAATATAAAGCTTTGCAACTGCGGAGTATGATTTGATATGCTTTCTCAAATATTGAACTACCCCTACAAATCTCCTTGCCTCAATTGCAATCAAAGTCTTATTCTCAGGCAAACCGGGATTGGAGCAATTTGGCTTGGACATATCCCTCTCATAGCTAATGACCACTGCCCGAGTTCCAACAATGGTCACTGCTTCATGTCTGTCACACCCGACCCAACATTTATTCTAGCCTGGCCAGCCTCCACCGCTCTAATTCCTATGTATGTGGAGGGACATCCGCCTTAGAATAGTAGGGGGCGGATGGCTTTGAAATGACTTCCACTTTTACTAAATTCCTAACAGTAACTAGAGTAATTAGATCACTGTTTAATGATCTTAATCACTTCATAGACTTAACTACTATTTGATTCAGACTTAGACAACTATTTGGTGACTGCCCTCGTAAAAGTCTGATAAATGTTGATCTCAATCACTTCATACCATCGTATACTTAGCTAACATTAGCTAACATTTGATCTTGGACGTAGACATCTATCTGTTGACTGCGCTTTGCCAAAAGTTAACTTAAGATTTACCTATGTAATCAGTAATATGAATATAAAAGATAAAAATCTATTTTACCCAAGGTTGCAAGACTCTTACTTGCAGAAACTTGCCAAGGCCTGAAAAAAAATTCAGGAAAAACTTGGCAAAAAACTTGGGAACTTAAAAAACAGCTTAATTTTAATTAGAAATGCATTTTTTTTTGCAAAATTCAATGAGAGGATGCATCCAATGAGTTTATTAATGAGAACACAAAAGAAACTAGTTGAGTTTAGATATATATAAATGCAAAGTGGGTACAAAATCGCATTCTCATGCGGAATGTTGATGGCTAGAAGCAAAATAGTACTAAATAGTTTCAACAAAACTAGAAGTAAATACATCATCACAATTACATCTTCCTCTTCCCAGCTCTACTAACAAATACGAGAGAGGAACTAGAGGGTCTAGTCCTCGTAGTAGAACCTTGCACTGGGCTTGACTGTGCCTCTTCTCTCGATATCTTTGATGATGTGTGTGACTCGCTCTCCATCCTGGATGTAGCTCCTCCTTGCACTGACAATGACTCCTCATCTGACTCCTCAATGTCATCCAATGTGAAACCAAATCCACCCCCTCCTTAAATACACTCAATCCGCCTCCAATACTCTAAGTTGCCAGTTCGGGTTGGGGGACGGATTCAGGTTCGAGAATCTGGTTAGTGGATTCGTGAATTTTTTTACCCATCATGATACATATGGGTTTGTATATATATATATATATATATATATATATATATGCATTATATATGCAAAAAAAAAGAGAAATATACATAATTGTAAAATTAAATCATTCCATAGTATGAATCTATGATGCATTGATCATTGATCAATGCCAAATGTCAAAGTCTTCATAACTAGCTCTTATGTAGTCTTTGTTGGTGGCCGTTTTCAAATGTCAAATTCTTCATAACTAGCTCTTAGGTAGTCTTTGTTGGCGGCCGTTTTCAAGTCCTTAGGTCCGGCAAATGAGGTTTGAGTGATTTTGGCCGATTGGTAAGTCATGTCTGTCTGTCTGCAAGAGCTAAGTTAAGTTTGTCATAAAGATGGGGTCGAAACCAAGATTTGTGATAAAACGAGTTAAAATCCTTTGAGAATCCTTTTGCCAGCTTCAGTTTGACCTTAAGAAAGCCATGATAGATTGTGGGAGGTTACTGAAGCTTGTTGAATCCTGAATTTTGGCTAAGTCTGGAATTTTTTGAAAACCCCCAAAATCTAGAATCTGCATCTTAACTCCTACGAAGCTGAAATTTATCTCAAATATCCTGAAAGTATTTATACAAATATAACTTAAATAATTAAGTCGTAACTTAAATATTTAAGTCTAATTTATTTAATTTCTTGTACTTTAAGTTATATTTGTATAAATCCTCCCGCCCTGAACTGTAAAACTGGAAACTTAAACCCAACTTGCTGCAAATGTGAAAATAAGAATGAAAAAGACATTTTTTTTGCTGTTCCGGGTTTTAAAGAAAAACTCGCCAATCGGTGAGTTTTTGGCGCAAAACTCGCAGAGCCTAAAAGTTCGGCAAGTCTTGCAACAGAGATTTACCTCTGTAATCAGTAATATGAATATAAATGATAAAAATCTATTTTCTTCAATTTACGAGGTAAGCTCTATTTTATTTGCTCTGTATATTCTCTATGCATGGTTTACTTTAAATTTTTTTTTTTTTCTTTTTTCTACAATTTTTATCTCTTATGTTTTATAAAAATAATTTATATCCTTTTTCCTACAATTTTTTGAAAATATGAAATTTTCTCATTTTTTCATAAAAATCTTAACACTTTTGGTTGGCTGATTTTTTTCCATATGATTTTTGCTGCCATGGTTAGAGCAATGAGACAGTCTAGTTCGAGAGAGGAGATTTGTAATTTATAAGAGTTGATGGTGCCTTTACTGTGTGGCAGAATATTGTGAATGTATTTATTTTTATGAAAATGTATTTGAAGAATAGTAAACAAATTGTTGGAAAAGAATGGATAAAATAGAAAGACTTTTATGGCACCAACTTTTTTTATTGTTTTTCTAGAATTTTCATTAAAAAAGTTATAATTGATGGCTGTGTTTTTGACAAAAATCAGCACGTGGTGTGAATCGTTTTCTATAAAGTTTATCAATTGCACAATTGCTTCTTCAGGGGCTTTTTGTTTATGTTAATAAAATGTCTGGTATTCGCAGGTGATGTTAGACAGAGAAACTGGTCGCCCTCGTGGCTTTGGCTTTGTAACATTTTCTGATCTGCGAGCCATGGAAGATGCCATTGATCAGTTACATGGAAGAGAATTAAATGGGAGGAACATTTCTGTTAACAAAGCTGAACCTAAAGCAGGGCCAGATTCTGATTATGGTTTTGGTTCTGGTTCTGGGTACAATTCTGGAAGAGGTGACTATGGTGACAAAGCATCAGGACGATCTGATTGCTTCAAGTGTGGTCGTCCCGGGCATTGGGCAAGAGAATGCACTGTTGGTGGTGGTGGTGGTGGTCGGTTTTCATCACGCTCCAGGTATGCTGGTGCTGGTCGTGGAGATCGTTTTGGAGGGGATCGTTATGGAGACCGCTATGATGACCGCTATAGTGGTGGTCGGTATGGTGAAAGAGACCGTGGTGCTGATAGTCGGGACAGATATGGCAGTCGTGATCGATATGGGAGTGATCGTTATGCACCGAATGGATATGGAAAGGAACGGGGATATGATCGTGATGCTCCTATTGGTAGGGGAAGTGACCGTTATGTCAGTGGTGGCCCTGCACGTTATGAAGGAAGCTACAGAGAAAGACCAGCACCCTATGACCGCCCAAGTCGTGGACGTCCAGCTTATGATGATCGCTATTAATGACTGAATGGTATTTGTGTGTTTTTGTTGATATCACTGATGAATGTTACTTGCAGGTCATGTAGTTATTTCAAATGAAAAATCTGTGATTGATTGTGGCCATGCTAGATATTGCAGTTGTACTAGATGATCATGATTCATGACCAGATGTTTTCATGTTGATAGGATTTTATTTCAGCAGGAAGTTGGTACACAGAACACACATGAGCATGGTTTTCGACTTGTTTTAAAGTGCATCTCTGTTTAGAAGAGATTGACAGTGCCTATGATAATCAACATATTTTGCAGTGCTTTTACCGTTTCCTGTAATATTAGAAATGGCAGAAATCAGCAACATGTTAGTGGTTTATTGAATTTGTTTGGCAACAGTTTGGTTTGAGATGAGACATTATCCTTAAGCTTTTAAAAACAGAAAGTATCATGTGGTAAGTTACAGAGGCTGCAGTAGAGACTTGGCTGCTGGCTACTGTTTTATTGGAGATTGTGCATATGATGAGACACTATACTTGATATCTGATCAGTAAATTTTTTGCACATCTGATTTTTTTTTCACTAAACTTGACACTGCTGATTTGGTTCCTGATGGATTTCTGTTTCATATCCCGCTTCGAAAATTTGGTGACATCAGTGCGTATGACAAGATTGGTAAATTGACTACAAAACCCAAGAGGTTTCTGGTTATCAGATTGCCAGATTGCCTTAACAATAATAATACAGTACAACAATTGGTGCATTATATTGAGATCTCCAGTCAACCTAGGTCTACAAACATATCAAACTTAGCAACCCAGACCGTCTGCAATCTGATTAATCAGCAGAATTACTGAATATGTTTGCCCCTCTACAAGTTGACGTTCAGAAGGTAGAATGTAAACCATCAGGAAAGCTATGCCTTGCGACTGTGGCACCATTTGCAAGTTAACAAGTGTAGGATTAAATGACTTGTGATGATCAGAGATCGATGCTTGCCACAGAACTCTTGACTTGTTTTCTGCCTGAGTTAACCCAGCCAATAATATCAAAAACTGTAAGTCTAAGTTTTACACCAGCCATTGAGAGTTTAGAACTGAAATAATCAAGGTTGAAGCCTGAGGCCATCCAGCCTGTGTATTACAGTTTTGAAAATTTCCACTCCCATTTTCCGAGATCACCCAATCATGTTTTGCAGTTTGAGATCTATCAGATTGAAAGAAGCTACTGCAACTTTGAGATGATTGCAACTGTCTGTAATTTCAGTGGCAGAGTTTGTTTTTCAGAAAAAAGGGTTTCCAATCTATCTGACTGGGAGTAGAGAGCTGCCCCATAAGGTTGGGATTATGTGATGCCTGCGTAAGAGGTTCCGAATTATCCAGTAATACCATTTCCCTATGCCCAAGCAAGTCAACTTGATGATAGGTTCAGGTCATGAGAAGGTGATGATTGATTATAACAACTTCTCGTTTCTTGATACTTTAGCCTTTACTCCCCGTTAAGTGAATAGAAAACTTCTTGATGTATTTGCTTTCTCAGGAGCATAAGATTTCAGACTGCTGGCAGATTTCAACTTGTTTTGGCCTATTTACAATGGTCTGAATGATCAGAGAAAGGGTTACAGGCAGTTGTTTAAGGTGCCTTCAGGTAGGCCGCACTTTAAACTTTTCCCAGAGCAGTGACTCCTAGCAACTCTCTGTTGGTTTGCCCAACTATAAATTTATCAAAACAGTTGTTGTGACGGTGTTGCAATATACAAGTGACAAGCTTTAGAGTAAAATGACATCTGATGATCGGAGCTGGATGTCTGCCACATAAAACTCTTGACTGGTGTTGTGCATGAGTTATTTGTCTCATGAACATAAAAAATAGTAAGAATAAAATGTACGCTGGCCAGCAAGAGATTAGAACTGAAACAATTAAGGTCGAAGCCTAAGGGTATCCAGTTCATATTAAGTGATGAAAATTTTCAAAACTATTTTCTGAAAGCACTCAATCATGTTTTGCATTGTGAATTCTATCAGATCAAAACAAGATACTGCAACTCTGGGATGTTTTGAAGCTTCTCTAATTTCAGTGGAAGTCTGTTTTCAGGAAAAGCGTTTCTGACCTATTTGACTAAGGCTAAGAACTACATCAGAAGTTTGGGGTTATGCAATTGCTGCGTAATAAATTCTGAGTTATCTGATAATATCAAATCCCCTATTCTTGAAAATGTTTTTGAGAGGTATCTGTTTCAGGCGAATGTGATGGGACTTTAGAACCATGACTTGTCATTTCTTGATACTTGTCCTTGATGCCTCGCATTAATTGAACATTAAGCTTTTTGATGCATTTGGTTCACAAAATGCTGCCCACGAGCTAAATAAAGATTTCAGTCTACAGCTGGATGACAACTTGTTTTGTCCCATAAGATGGGCATATTGATCATTGTAAGAGCTGCAAGCAGCGGCTTAAGATACCCCAAGATTAGACCTTAGTTAAACCTGGTGACGTCTACATGCAAGCTAAAACTAAACCTTTTACAGATGGCAAAGTTTGAGTTTCATGCTACTTTTATTCCCCATCTTAGTAGATTGGGACATCAATTTGAGATCAGATCACCTTTTAAATTTTATAGTGCCAACTCTTTTAGTTAAGACCTTTATTTCTTTTAATTATATTCTGTTTGAAATTAGATTCTTCAGCTGTTCTGGGAGCTAATACAATGATATACTCTGAAGCAGATTCAATTTACCATAGGTTAAAAACAAACAACCAGCATGTCCATTACCAGGTTACTATTGTGCTCAAATACGTTTTGCATTTCTAGGATGCTATTCTCTGGTTTTAGATGTTACCCTAAATTGAAAAGTCAACAACTAGCATGTCTTTCACCGGGTTTTCATTGTGTCCTATTCGGTGTTCGCAATCTCTAGGAGCGTTATCCCATTTCTTTAAAGTCTTTTTAACCAAACTTTTGAAATCTAATCATTAAAGAAATGGTTTACACGAGCCTGGTTTGATAAAATAGTTGTCAAATTTTGTACGTTAGAAAAAGGCTTTCTCCTCACTTGTTTGCATTGACGTTTTAGAACGTAGTCACCTGCTTTGTTGCCTTACCAGATTCAGGAAAAGAACAGTTTAATTTTGCTGCTTTTGGGGTCGTATAGCAGTTGACGTATGACATATATGTTGTATTAGTACAGGTAGCGTGTCCAAAAAATGCTGTAGGTGCAACTGACGGTCACTGATCACTGTCTCTTCAGTATGCTAAACATGTTTAAAGCTAACCCAGTAGCCGAGGGAAAAGACATGCGAGCCAAATTTAGTATTTGATGATTGATTGATTTATTGGATAGGAATGCAATAGATTGGTAGGTTATCAGAAGTGAGGACTTCTGAAGAAGTAAAGCTTTTGATGGGTTAATCCAGAGGAATGAATAGAGGCAGAAGGTATGGTCGTTGGTACATTCTTGATCTCTAGTCAATCTGGTTTTGTTACAATCTTTGTTTATCCAAATGTTTATGGAATGGAATGCAACTATATTTTATGATTGAAACTTGCGTGGTTCTTGAGTTTCATTTGATCGCTAAAGCTAGTATTTTACTGTTCATACTGAATGTAAATAACGATGTAAAGATATTCTGGGGTTTTCATAAAATGGTGTTTGATAATATGTAGAGCTTATTTTCACGTTCTTCAAGTGGCTAGGCATTTTTCTCTCACCATGTTCATCAAGTGGTTGGACGTTTTTCTAACGTATCACCATATTCATCAAGTGGTTAGGCATTTTAATAACATATTACTTATGCAATTAATGTTTAATTAGTTGTGGAAATTGCAGTCTTTTTATAGTAGTCTATGTCAACACTTGCTACAGAATGTATGTGTGTCTACAATTCATTTGTCGAATTGTCTTGGCGTTGGGATGGTTTCAACATTGATCCAAAATCTGTATCATTTTATTTTTCTACTTTTACTAATGTTGCAACCTTGGTTACTCTTTACAGTGCATTATGAATGCTTTTAACTAATACCTCGATTATCTTATTAAATCATTAATACTATTAATGTGAAAGAAAGTAATTAACATGATAACAGAGATTACTAGTTAAAAGGATTTGAAATGTCTCTTAAATAGTTAAAGAAAACTACCCTTTCTAATAAAAGAGAATGACTCAACAAAAGAAATTGTAGACCCTAGGCTGCAACATAAGTCGGTGACAAGCACTGACCTAGTTTAAAATTTAAAATAGGAGGTTTTTACAAGGTGAAATGAAGTAGACGTCATATTGAAACATGATTAGACCAGGTAAGTGTCATTTAGTAAGTATACATTTTAAGTAGGGTAATTTATATGGTATATTATAAATTAGCAGTTGTACCTATAAGATGTTCAAGGGATAAGCTGATAGGAAGGGATATGCCTATAGGAAAGGGATAAGCTGATAGGAAGGGATATGCCTATAAGAAATGAAAGGTAAAATTCTAAATTTATTTCAATATTATTTAAATAATTAGAAAACAATATAGATTTGTGCACATTTAACTACAACTGTGAATGTTAATTTGAACAAATAAGCATTGTATCATATATTTAGATATGGATTTTATTTAGTAAATTTCAAAATGCTCTCATTTGTTTGGGAATACAATTAGTGTTCTTTTGAAAAAATATTCCATCACATTATCTATTGTTAATAATGCTCATCATCAAATGTAAAATCTTACAAACAAATAAGACAAGCAATGTTAGCGTTCCTTGTGTTGAAAAAATAAACTTGTCTACAATACATTTATTATCATGATATGAGAGTTGCCCGATGAGGTGTAATTGGAAGGTGTTTGTAATAAGTTGAGTGTTATGATTGACCATGATTTTCAGCTATTTTCATTTGTATCTTACATTTTTCAGTTATTTTTAATTGTATCTTACATTTTTGTGGGCTGCTATCTTACAACTTTCATCATAAATAATGTAAGAGCAAATTTATAATTAAATGATGAATTTTTAGCATCTAGTTTGAATTTAGTACACAATGAAGTTCCTATCTACTATTTGTTTATTTTAACTATCATCTCCATTTATTTCTGAAATCTAGAAAGCAAAAGTGAAGACTAATTAGTGTTATAACTTGGAAGTTCAATATTAAAGTTTGAAACATATTGAATTTTTATCCTAATAAATCGAAGCTCAACCAAAATTTATTCTACCTTGTTTGTATCATAGAGGCCCAACTACTATCATATTGTGTATTTGTATGATTTTTTCAGATTTAGGCTTTGTTTTTGTCTTCATAAAAAAATCTAATATGATATGTCATACAACAAGGTCAACTAATTCTGAAAAGAAAAATTGCACCTCTAAATAACCTAAGGTTGTAATACAAATCTGAACTCTTTTGAAGAGACACTATATTATGAGTGCACATTATACATTATTTGTATATTATGATAGGAGTGGGGAGAGGATGGGAGAGAGAGGGATGGAGATAGAAACTGGTCACATTTTTATGAAGTCTAAATACAAGTAAAAAAAGAAAGTGTGAGTGTATTTGTGAAATGTTTAAAGTGAATGAAAACAAGCAAAATATTATCATGATATGTAAGAGGATCTAGACTTATATGTTAAATAGTATGAAAGAAATGATACATTTATTTTTAGAAGTATAGTTATTTATTTTTGTAAGTATAATTAAGTATTTTATTTTATTTGTCAAAAACTGGTAAGTCAATGAGCTTAATTAGTAAGGAAAAGGAAATATATAATTGAAGAAAAAGACAAGGAAAATTCAAAATGGGCTGCCTTGCCCTTCCATCCACAAACTGAAAACAAATTCTAAATAAAACCCTAACACAAGAATTTGAGTTTGCTATAACAACATTTAATTGATGTAATAAGCATTATAATCTGAGATTTTACATCAAAAGTCTGAGGGGCATCATCCCCTAGAAAGTTTTTGTCATTCCTAAAAATATTTTTAAGCAAATCCTCTACATTTTTCATTTGAAGAAACATAGTTCCCTTTTCAACACTAAATGCTTTTAATGTGAACATCTTACTAACTTGCATTTAAACTTGGCATTGAGATTTTTAATTTCTTTATAAATATTTATTTCATGAACATGCTACAAATTTTTGCTTGGCTTGAAAGGGAAATTATTTTAGAACTCGCAAATTGCTCCTAAGAATATAATTCTTAACAATATGCCAATACTACACTTTATGTGCCATGGTTGCTTACATTATTGATATTATTACCAGTACATGCATGGCAATCTTGTAGGTACATTGAATTTTTTAGACTGGATGATAGCTTGATTAAAATTGTGAGTAGCTGGTTCATTTTTAACTTATTTAAAAAGGGCTATCTATTTCATAATTCACTTCCTGCAAGTGGCAAGTGGCAAGTGGCAACTGCACTCACATTAAATTTTTTATGTGGACAACATACCGACTTGCTACTCAAGCATAGATCAATTGGTAATAATTGTCCTTCTATAGACTGTATAACTTATATTATTTAAAAGAGTAGATCCATAAATGAAATTTCTACCTATCTATGATTAACAAAAAAGAAGGAAACTACACGACACAATCATAGTGTAATTTGAAAGGTTGATTGCAAAAAGATGTACAATTTATGTGAGGCAAAACTCAGTTTGTCAAGAGGGAAAGGGACACAAGTTGCAATTAGCACTTGTAGCTATATGAGGTGTAATGGATATGTCCATTTAAAGAAAACATATTGAAGTAGAAAAAATTATAGATCTATATCATTGTATAATATAATTTTGTACATAATTTTGTTGAACTTTTGCAATTATATATCTAATTATAATAATATATTCTAAGTAATATATCAATCTATTAATAATTAGTATCTACTATCTCTGAAAATAAATTACATGGACAAAATTCTAGTATCTACTATCTACTATCAAATTCTCCAACTAGTTAAGAAATTTGACAAAATTTTCAAAACCTTAAATTATTCCAACTATTTCCTAGTAATCGAGTTCATCCTACAAGAACAAGCCCTAAACTTATATCAATTCCGAACCAACTTAAATGCATACATTAGATCATTGCATTAGACGAATCAGATCTTCTAAAAATATAAACTTTCCCCCCGATATATACAAGCACTATTGAAATAATTAAGAATAAGTGATCGGCCACTAATTAGACAGAGAAAGAATAAGCATAAGATTAAGTTTTTTAAGATACAACTATTTCAAATAACAAAAAGAATGTTGTACAAAGCGAGCGTATAAGGTGAATTCGATTAAAATCTAGTTCACCTCTTCCGCAGAGACGACGATCTCATTTGCTTTCTCTTCGGCCTCTTGCCGAATGAAGCAGACCATCTGCTGGATTTGCTTCAAGACATCTGTGTCATTCATCTTCGCTAATTTCTTGCCCAAACAACTCTCATGATTTGATCCCAATAACGTTTGAGGTTTTATTTGTCAACAATCTAGAAATGAAATTCGTGTTGGACAAAAATAAAGTCTGTCTAAAGAAGAGTGGTGAAGATGATGGTGTAAAGGCTTTTAACATATATGATACGAAAGCTCCTCAAATTGTAGATTGAGATATGATTTGCCAGAAGGTTAACCAATGCGAAATTTTTTAACGAGAAGTCTCAGAGAGTGTGACAGGGAAATGCAAGTTGGTTGCTACACTTGATGGAATACAAGTTGCGTACGCATCCTTTAAAAGACAAACATTTTTTTAAGTAGTTTTTGAAAATGTAGATATATTTTTGAAGTGTATCTAGCACACAATATCTGTATGCCTTGTTTGTGCAGATACGTACCAGTCGTCGAAAGTAACAGGTTTGGTTGTGTGAAAAACATCACATGAAAGTGTAAAAGAAAAAACTAGCGATTGAAGATGGTTTCACGAAAACCGCTTCACAAACTAGTTTCGGGTGTGAGACAATGTGAGAAATTATTGGGAGGCTGTACACAAGCTTCCCCTATTGGCTTAATTAGTTTATTTTTTGATATTATGAAGGAGAGTAATAGAGGCATACTCTAATTATTTTTTGATTGTATAAAATTGCATACAATTTCAAGTTCTCTGGTATGCAACATTATATTAGTTTAACTCTCTGTAATGTTTTTGATTAAGGTAGCATCAAGTTTTGAAGGGACTCTGAAAACCTTTACAAAGCACCAGAAAGATAGACAAGAAAGGACCAAAACAACTACGAATTGTCAAACATGACAGAAAGCCAAAAAAGGGCTAAACGCCAGATTAAACACTAAAGATCATTACAATACAAAAATGAGCAACTAAAAACTTCTAGCAAAGTAGAAACAAGAAACTTCCAGCAGCCAAAACATTCTAGCACAGAAACTAATCAGCATCCATCTAATCTTCTAGAATATGGACTTCTTACATCTGCAGCTCCATGCTCTGGATCGATTCCCACAACTTGGTGATATCTTTAATCTGAACATCAGCTTTCTTTTTGGTGCTGGATTTGGTCCTAGTACCTGGGCCCGAGATATGAATATCCTAAGAGCCATCATCCTCCTGCTTAGCCTTATCATTGTAGTTACCTTCCAGAAGGGTATACAGGGCTTTTAGGTTGTCCACACAAATTTCCTTTCCCATTTTGCTGATAGTAGTTAGTTTTTTGAGAAGAGCATTGTTGTTATTAACCTTGTCAGTTATCTTTTTGAGCTTGTTATCAACCATGGTGCTAATCTTTTTGTCCATATTATTTACCTTATCAAACACATCATTCCCTTGCTAGTACATGATCGCATCATTGCGCATTTTGTCCACAATTTCCTCCAGCAGAGAGTTTCTTTCTTCTATATTCTTGTAATTAGCTTGAATCTTCTTCATGTCATCCTGAATCCATTTATCAATATTATAGCTGTTCTCAGCTTTATTTCTGGCCATTTGAAGGAAATATTGAGTAGCCACTCTTTTGACTTTGACCTCTCTCTCACAAAGTTCGTCACCCAGACTCCTTAGGTTTTGGTCATTCTTCTCCTCAAAGTCTCCTTTCGGGATATCTTGGGTATCCCCATCCTTCTTATTATTAGTGTTATCCTTATCTACTTTGTCGACTTCCTCTTCAGGAACAATATTCTCCTCATTGTTCCTAGTATTGCCCTTATTAATCTCAGTTTCCTCGATGTTCCCCTAAATTTCTTGGTTTTGCTTCTCCTCTCCATCATTAATGACATTATGGTCATCAATGTGGGTAGCAATGATATTATCAAATTCTTCAGTAATTTCATCCAGAATGTTGCTATCTGTCTTATGGGTATCCTCAATAACCCCTTTACCACCCAAAGGCTCATTGGTAGTGATAGTATTAGTCTCCAGATCATCAGTATTGCTCGGATTCCTAGTGAAACCCTCGTCCTCAGAAGTCTCGACGTCTTGTTCATCATCAATTCTCATCCCTTCAATGTCATCATAAATTGACAAAGAGATATCAGCAGCAATAGGGCCTCTACGACTTTTTTTGGTTTTTGCTTTGCTAGGATTCTTACTAGTGGACAACTCCACGCTCTTCCTTTTAACATTCTCAATACTCTTAGGAAGGGGTCAGGAATGTGGTTTTTAACATAGTCCATAATCAACATTATTAGACCCTCATGTAAAACAAGGGAAGATTTAACTCTATGGTCAATAATACTCTGATTGAGCAAGCTTAACAAATAATAAAGAAAGCAAACCCTAATTTCATGATGAAAATGGTTAACCAGAACGAAATGGTAATTGTAGACCTTTGAATACCTGCCTTTGAGTGTGAAGTACTCCATGATAGCCCTGATAACAAATGCCCATATACGCTTAATGTTTGACAACATAACATAGTCCAGATCACCCTTCACAAGCATGATCCGCTCCTCATCAGTGTTGGGGAAATTTTTATAGGCTTTATTGCCCTCTTTTTTGTCTTTTGAAAAATGCAATCCCTCCAACGGGAGACCCGTAATCTCAGCAAGGCGGTCCAAAGTGAGGGTTAAGGATTTGCCCACTATGTTCACTCTCCCGTTCTCCCAACCATACACAAAATATTTCATCACCTCCTTATTGTTTCCATGGAGACGTTTTAAGTATCTGCGCACTTTACCCTTCTTGAGCTTGCTCCACACCTCTTTTTCATTCCTCCATTTGCACACCGCAGGTTCTCTTCAGATCTCCCCCCATTTCTTCGTTCTCCTCCGTATTGGTATAATCTCTCACACTATTATGGTTTTTGCTAATATTCATCCTAAGACGCATACAAACCTTCAAATGCACAGAGAGATAAAAAGCTTGCCACTGAAGGAAGTCATCATAAATTTGACATTTCACATGGCGCGTCGCCATCGCCGTACCCCAGATCGAAGCAACATGAATTGAAATGATTAATTCGATTAATTTCACCTGCCTTGTGATTAACCCAGTCATAATTGAGCAATTAATTAACCTCATCACTAATTTTAGCATTTCCATGCCACTTGCAAGTGACATCATTTTTAACTCCAAGGTTGGCAAGACTATCCGCTACTTGGTTAGTTTCCTGATAATTATGAGTGACATGAAAGGAGGTAAAATTTGAGGCCACTTCTTTAATTTTGACAATTAAATGATCAATTGTCCAAGATGCCTTACTTCTGCCTTTGATGTTATTAATAATATTTAAAGAGTCTCCCTCCAACCATACTTTCTTACAGCCTAGTTCCTCTGCCAACAAAATTACGTTGAGAGCCGCCATTGCCCCAGCCCTATGGTTAGATTGAGCTCCCAAAGGAGAAGCAATAAAACCAACACAATTATCATTCTGATCTCTTATTATGCCTCCTCCTCCAGCAATGCCCGGATTTCCCTTTGCAACCCCAACAAAGTTCGCTTTAACCCAGTCTTTAGGGGGCGAAGTCCAAGTGGCCATAGACCTCTGATTGATAGATTTTGGTACTCTATCATTTCTGTCACTTTCCCTCTTACTGTAGTTAGACTCTGATTTAGATGAAAGAAAGTTTTCTTCCAGCGCCCTGCAATTTGGTTTCCTACCACTTCAGGGCTAGACTGATTTTCTCTGAAGATTCTATTGTTGCGTTCTTTCCATATTCTATTGTTGCATTTTTTCCATTAACTCTTTGTAATGTTAAGTAAGATTTTGATTATCTTTAAATTAAGAAATATAATTTCTGATATTATATTAAGATTCAAATATGTAAATATTGAGTCAAATTTATTGATTCATATTTTATAATAGCATTATTAGTATTCATTGCATTCAGGTGATATTGACAAAAATGAAACATTACTCATTGCATTCAGGTGATGTTGACGAAATTGAAACATTAAGCACGAGTTTAAAAAATGAAACATTAGACATGAGTTTAATTTAGTACTACAGTTGAAACTGGATAAAAATTCCACGCTGCAAAAAAAATCCCCTATTTGCCAAGGAAATGAGGTAGGAACCACGTATACAATTCATTTTACACTCAAATAGAAAATGTTTTACCATATTTCAAACATTGATATAAAATTTAACTATATACAATTCCTTTTACACTCATATAGAAAATGTATACCATGTTTAATGCTTTGTAATATTTTATAACTAAATTCCTTGACATCTCTCTTTGCCTTTCATAATATTCACATTTCCTCAGGCACAATGAAACTTGTGTCATTTGCAACCGTCTTTGAAACAAAATTTGAATGCCATGTCATTGGAGGATGTTGTGGAATGAAATGTTTCACAAGGCACATTTGATTGAATTTCGTAACCAATGATACCCTAAGAATATGAAAGGCACCTATGAACTTTTGATCCAAACCATAAGGTAGAGAAGTGTAGGAAAATAATAAAATAACAAAAGGTGGTCTTTGAAACTTTGCTTTCAACTTGAATAAACTGAAATGATGATGGATATCCTAATTAATCATCAATATTTAGACTATATAGGAAAAGATATTGTTTCAACAATTCCCATCTTGATCATCCTTATACCAAATGGGAATGGCCACAAAATTGTACTGAGAGTTCAAATGCAAATGGTGCATGTTGGAAGCAAATATAAAGGTGATTATTCAAATAAAATCCAGTGATATGATGAAAAAAAATTGTGGAGTGATATGATGACAATGGTTTGTTATGATATATGTTGCACTTGAAGTTTTTAAAAGATAACAAGCTTTATGTAGTGTTAGAACATTGACCATTTATTAGAGTTATGTAATTTCCACAGTCTATAATATTAGTTCTTGAGTCTATAATATTAGTTCTATAATCTAAGGATTGAGTCCATGCCTTATCCCCATCTATGAAAACCATATCCCTAGGAAGAGGTATGAAGATGTCAACGTCAACCAATATGTGTGCATAGGTAGAGAGATCCGTTGAGGTAATAGTATCATCAATCTTTGGGAAATGACTGATAGAGTTGCCAATGACCTCAAAACAAGAATTCTCCAAAAAATAAAGGGGAATATTGGAAATATGAACTCATACTAAATGCACACTAAGTGGTTTAGTAAGAGAGTTGAAGGAGATTGTCCAAAGCTTGGCCGAAAGAGAGTGACCACCCCAAGCCCAAAAATTGCTCAACACCGAATCTCTGTCCTTAGAGGAAACAAAAGAAGCAATAAAAAACCCATTAGCACAAAGGAAAAATTCAATGTTTTACCAAAAACTAATAATTTGTCACCCATCGATGAAGATTTGGCAGCCAAAAAAATCTACAAACTAGTTTGCAATGTTGGCACAAGTCCACATTATCCACATCATGTTCACAAGCCACAACAAGGGAGGTCTATGCACAAGCAAGAGGTCATGTTTTCCCTTTGTTAGGAAGAGCAGTAGTAGATACAACAACAAGAGAAAATCTTCAACCATCAACAAGATAAAGATGCTTTGGTGGGTAGGGGGGTCCCCATAATCTTGGCGTTAGTAGGCCTAGGAACATGTCTCTTAGAAGAGTGCCTAAAGAGAATATGTGCAGAGGACACCGAACCAACAAACACAACCTCAACAGAAACCCCACACAAACAATAGCATCAATACCATAAAAAAACCCTTGAACTACCCACAACAACCTGAGGTGGAATAAATGAACCCAACAAAATAGTGTTAGCACCTTGTTGGTTCCCAAATCAACGTATTGGAAAGCACTAAAATGACGCTAGGATTTATCTTCGAACTCTTCGATTGACTTGGCCAATTGACAGAATTAAACCAAGAAGTGGTTATAATCCTCTTCTCTTTAGGCTATGCTGGACCTGGGCAAGTAAACCCCTTCTCTAATTTCTTCCTAAATTAGAGTTTTTATTATTATAGCAGATTCTAATTCAAAGTCCTTTGACAATCTCTAATTCCAAAGTGGCACTACTTAGAATATGAAAGCAAGAACTCCTTACTACATATTGAAGTAATATTATTTGGTTGTTCCTCTAATATACTCCTACCAAACAAAAATAAAGTAAAAAGACTTATCAGTTTTGGACATTACTTACTCCTTTCAATAGGCGCAAACCAGTCCCTTGTCCAATTTGGGCACAAAGTCAATTTTTCTGAACCCTACACGTACTTACCTGATATACAACACTCCAAAGACTAAGCAGTATCATCAATCACCCAATCCTATTAATGTGAATAAATTGAACTCATGATATTAATAAATCTAATTGCATTTAATCCTCACAAGGAACCAACTAGATAGGAAGCAATAAGACAACACTTCACAATTTCTTTCTATTTCTTAAATCAATATTATAGAAGTACAATCCGATCACACAAGTTTTAAAGGCGACAATTGTTAGGAATGCATATCTTTAATAGAGAGAATTTAATATGCTATATTAAACACAATTATTTACTTCTGAATATAGACTGAATTATGTATGCAGATGCATGTTCTTCATATATGTTGTAGTAGTAATAGGGTAAAAGCACAATAATCTGTCACCCTTTTACAAAGGAAAAGGATGAAAAAATCAAAGTTGTTCAGCTTCAATAGTATAAAAGTGACATTTATGTTTGGAATTTAAAGATGATGTAAACTAATAAAATGTTTTAAAATGGATGAAGTTTATGATTAATATTTTTAATATTTTTTTTGAATAAGTTTTGATATTTTTTTTAATGTTTAAAGACAATTTTTCAGTTGCAGAAACATGCTGAAAATTAGGGGTATTGTTCCCGCGAAAATATTATATGTAAATAAACATTTTTTCCCCTAATTTCAAAATATGTTATAGATGACATATATAGCTAGTGCATGAAGAAATAAAAATTGGTTTGTGACCTATATTTTCTCTTTTATAACAATTC